>VIBL01000436.1:0-170095 GCA_008271625.1 Lutraria rhynchaena
ATACAAATTATTATTCTTTTTAAACAATTTACTTGTACACAACTTACAAAAACAATACATGTAAGCGTCACTTTAATTTTTACATGCTAAATCCTGAACAGATAAATTATTAAAAGCCAGGGTCAAAAATGCTACATTATACTAGAGTTTTTTTTAAAAAGAAAGCGCATGTTCAATAATTACAATAGCATATATACAATAGAATGATAAATGAATTTTTACAATATTTTAAAGCCTTAAATAATCCTGCTGACAGGTTTATCCAAGCAAATGAAGACAACTGAAGTATTTAAAATAATGTTTTGAAGAACTAGATAACTGTATATATATGGCAAAATTAAACTTATCTTTAAATCAATTATCATACAGCAAAAGCGCTGGACCAGATGGAATTATCAATGAATTTTTAATCTACGTCGTCATATATTATTTTAACATGATTCAATAAGATTTTAACAAAGGTTATTTTCCAACTTCCTGGAGTGAAGGTTATTATGTAATACTCATTCACAATATATATATATATATATATATAATTTGAATAATTTTAGAGGCATTTCTTTAAAGTTATTGGCAATCTTTTTACACATATTATAAATAATCGATTGTCAACACAGCGGATACATGTTATATATATTTAGACACTAGCTGGCTTTCATGCCAATATTGGAACAATCGATAATATAGGCATTTTATAAACCAAAACAAAAACCTGAAGGAGCATTTACCGACTTTTCTAAGGACTTTTATTAAGTACTCCATCAAATTTTTTGGCCTAAATCAATTAAACTTGGTTTAAGTGGTAAAGTTTTTAATATCATTAAATGAAAGTGCAATTTTGATAAATCGAAGTAGGCTGTAACACAAGTGAATCTTTTAAATGCTTTCTAGGCATCCATCAGGGAGAATGTTTAAGTCCATTTTTGTTGTCCTTATATACCCATGATTTAGAGGACATCTTGTATGAAAAAGGTTTTGGAAGCATACATTTCATGAAATTATATTTATTAATGTAATTTGATGATATAATAATTATGTCTGAATCACACATAGACTTACAGAATGGTTTAAACATTTTATACTCATATTGTAAAAGATGAAAACTTAACGCAAATACAGACAAAACTAAAGTTATTGTTTTTAGAAAGGGGGGTACTTTACGAAGAAATTTGAAATTTATTATAATGACCTTGAACTGGAAATAGTCAGCATGTTTACCTATTCAGGAATTGTATCGTGGAGGTAACTCAAATTACATTAGCTAGTCAAGCACAAAAATCAATTTTTAAACTAAGAAAACATTTAATAAAATTTACAGGTCTAGATATCAAACACTCACTTAATTTATTTGATATGATAATTTCTCCAATACTAAATTACGGTTGTCAAGTTTGGTGTTTTCATCATGCACAAAAATAGAACATGTTCATTTACAATTCTGCATATTTCTATTAGATGTTAAATCGATCACACAAAATGACTCTATATATGGTGAACTCGGTAGGATAAAATATCAGAGTAGAAGACTTATATTAATGATAAAACCGTGGTTTAAAATATTGAATGCAGATGACAAGAAATTTATAAAAACAATATATAAAGTGATGTTAAATATATTGATACATTTCCAAATAAATTAAATTGGGCTTCTTTATGAAGAGATATATTAAATAGACTAGGTTTTCATGAAGTTTGGCTAAACCAAGGAGTAGGTGATGCTGAATACAGTTTTGTACTTAATAAGTACTGATGTCTTTAAAAGAACAATTACAATACTGTCAAAACTTGATGTACTATATCTATCTTGAACTTATAATAAGTACAATACAGCAATATACATGTATTCCTTAGATATGCAAATTGCTAACTACATTTGACATTATACTGTCAACAAGACCACAATATGAACATTTAAACAACAATATTAGACTGGTAGTAAAATGCAATTTCATGTACTAACAAATTTACAATATAGTGCAATATAATTCACATCATTCATACTTTGTGAGGACTTATTTCATACTCCAGTCCAAAGTTCACTCTCAGCAATCAAAATGAGGACTTATTTCATATTCCAGTCCAAAGTTCACCTTCGGCAATCAAAATGAGGACTTATTTCATACTCCAGTCCAATGTTCACCCTCAGCAATCAAAATGAGGACTTGAAGGAATGAACAAGAGCAATATGAAACAAATATCAACAATCCTTTACCTATACCATGCATACCATATTACCTGGTAAGTTAAACATAAGGTTAAACAAATACATGTATATTATTATATCCAAACATCAATATAACATGAAAAGTATTATCTAAGATAAATGAGTGAGTAATCACTATTTTCATACTGGCTTTGATTCACATATTTGCATGTTCTTCCTGTTTTTTTTTAACCAAATACATTTAAGATTTTAAGTAGTATAAGTTAAAAAGGTACCCTTGAAATTGGTGTGAACCTGTTCAAGATGTCTAGTAAGTTTTGCAAAATGTTTCATACAGTAAACACATGAATGTTTCTTATTCCATATTCTCTTACCATTTTCAGACTTTTTACTTGTTACAAATATTTCATTGTTTTCATTAAGGACAGATTTGGCATTCCTAATTTCATCACCATTTTCAGGCAGTAATTCAACATTTTTCAATGAAACGTTATTTGCATTTTCAGGCAGTAATTCAACATTGTTCAATGAAACGTTATTTGCATTTTCAGGCAGCAATTCAGCATTGTTCAATGAAACATTATTTGCATTTTGCATTGCAATGGAACTATATCAGATACATTGTCACTGTCCCCTTATAATGAACTAAATTCTGACATGTCACTTTCCTCTGAGGGGACATAATCTTCATCATCATCATCAGAGTTGTCCATTACTGAACATCCTGAACTGTCAGAGTCATTTCCTGTTGATTGGGTAGTGTACTTTGTGTGATTTACTGTGCAGGAGTTGCCTACATTCCGGTTCTCTGAATCACTGAAAATAGAAACAAAACCAACACACTTTGAGAAACTAATGATTAAAATATATAGTTCACCAAGTTTGATATATACTGGTTCCTGTCATTTGTTAACACAAAACTTAACACTTCATAGATAATATTCAGGTTTATGAGGACTTGAAGTTATTTTTTATCTACTTTCTGACACACCATTCAATCTGAGGACTTACATGCAATATATATGGCTGCTAACATGGCCCTATTTCGCTCACCTAAATAAAGACTGATTTGACCTGGTAATCTTGTTTTTCATCCAAAATGACCCAAGTTCAAACTGGTTCAAGATATTATTAATACAAACATTCTGACAAGTTTGATGAAAATCCAATCCAAACTGTGACCTATGCAGTGTTAATAAGGTTTTGACCAGGTGACTTAGTTTTTGACTTCAGATGACCAATATTCATACTTGTCCAAGATATCATTAAGACAACCATTCTGATAAGGTTCAATGAAGATCCAATCAAAACTGTGACCTCTGAAGTGTAACCAAGGTTTTTCAATGATTTGACCAGGTAACCTAGTTTTTTACCCAACATAGCCCTTTATCGAACTCGTCCGACATATCAACAAAACTAAGCCATTGACAAATTTTCAAGACCCTCTTACCAAAAGTGTGTTCTCTAAATTGTTCGCAAGGATTTTCTTCCATTTGACCCTGTGACCTTGTTTTTGACCCCACATAGTCCTTTATCACACTTGTCCAAGATATCATCAAGACTAAGCCACTGACCAATTTTCAAGACCATTTGACCTAAAATGTGGCCTCGAAAGTGTTCATAAGGTTTTCTTCCATTGGACCCTGTGACCTCACTTTTGACCCTACATAGCCCTTTATAGAACTCTTCCGAGATATCATCAAGACTAACCCACTGACCAATTTTCAAGACCCTTTGACCAAAAATGTGGCTTCACAAGGTTTTTCTTCCATTTGACCCTGTGACCTAGTTTTTGACCCCACATAGCCCTTTATCAATCTCATCCGTGATTTCATCAATACTAAGCCACTGACCAATTTTCAACAAAATTTTCAAGACCCTTTAACCAAAAATGTGGCCTCTAAAGTGTTCACAAGGATCAGCAATTTTTTTTGCCCACAACATGAATTTTTTTGATAACATAGAATTACTATGTCTTGAAAATTGTGCATGATGTAAACAATAATAGTCTCACCAAGAAATTGAAATTGTAATGATGACAGGTCCCTTACTTAAAAAAAAATGGTATTGCTACATTTCCAGTTATACATGAATATTTCATTATTATTCAGATCATGTAAAAAATAATGTATAAATGAATACATAAATGTCATTTCATTAAATTACTACAGAACTTGCAATCAATCTCCAAGCTAAATATAGTATTCATCACTCAAGTATTTGAATCTCTAGTGTGTGCATTCCTTTATGATATGACAAATGAAAAATTTCTGTGTCATTAATAAAATTCTGAGCAAATGCTTATTTCATTAAATCTTTATTTCTCTCAGATGTACTTTCTTGTACGTAAATAATCTAAGAGATACCCTGCTCATAGTTAGATTTTGGGTTGTGTAATCAAAAATCAACAATCTTTTAAGTCTTTTTCATTATGTAAGTATATAGATGTTTCTAATTACATAATTTTTCTGTGGAGACTGGTTTGACAAAAATGAAATGTAACAATGCTGGTCAGATATTACCTCCAGGAGGTAGTGTCCTGCTGTCAGACAATCATCCATATAAGCATGATTCAAAACCAAGCAATGGTGGGCTATATCCATGAAGTATTTGGTTGTACGTTGGCAGATACGACTACCCTTTACTTCTGAAAGAAATAAGATAACCAACACATGATAATCGTAAATAGGAGAGTAACTGTCATATAATGTTTTAATGATCACAATTATTTCCTGAAACAGGCACAAAAGGTGCAGTTGGTGCTAGAATATATTAATATCATACACAAATACAGAATATCCGAATCCAGTAAATATCACCTATTGTGGGAAATGAGTATCAAGCTTTGGAAAGACAATATGCATTACTCAATTAAAGCTTACTTAACAAACAAAATGCTAAATTTAACATAATTACCTGTCTCCATGATTAAATGTGTTGTATTTTTCTCTATGCTTGTTCAGTACACCCACCAAACTTTAAAGTAAGTTGAATCAAAAGCTTCTGGAATACATAGATCATGATGTTTTTTTAATAACAGTGCACTTTTTGCAAGAAATAGCCAATAGAAAGTTGAACAAAACAAATTCAGGTATATTCATCTAATGCATAATGCTTTTTACAATAATTGAGGAATTCATATCTGTGTATTGCCTTGAAGAATGCAAACAGTCCTGCACTGGAAAAAATGAACCCACCTTGGCACATTTACTCCCAGAACAAACAAATACCCTGTCCAGAGCCTTTTTCTGAAAATGAAAAATTCATAGAGAACTTTATCAGTAAAAAAATTTAGGAATGATAAAATATGATACACTGTAGAATAGGCTAAACTTATTTTTTCCTTTCATTCAAAAGTCTAATTTTAGTTCACATTCATCATATATATAATAACATCCTGAGGACTTTTCACACTATGTGCGTCAGTCAAGTCCTCAAAATACAGTTAACACTTGATTTAAGTATGCACCATTATAAACCCTACATACGGAAAAACGAGTCACATATGAGTTAATACATAAGTCATTTGAAATATGTACCTTCTGAGATTTTCTGTACGTGTTCATGGTCAATCTGTGCTTGGGGTAATGAATAGTCAATATCTGAAATTCAGTCAAATACACCATTAAAAATATATTTTAACTAGTTTAAAAAAAACTGGACATATTAGTCAGGATTACCTTACTTGATGTCATTCAAACATTCTTGACTTATTCTAGCATTTTTATTATATCTTGTGAAAGCATAAAAAGCATTCAAGTAAGCAGTGTTGGTGCTAAACAAAACGGTCAAATCTAGTTCACTAAAAAATACCTCATTAAAACATTACAAGTCCAGATCTGTCAAATTCAAGGTCAAATCGAGGTTGGGCGATATTGGTGCTACGGGAATGGGCCAAAGCTACAACTGTATAAGTATCAAAAGAGAAAGTTTGAAAGAGCAGAAATTGAAATTGAATTTATTGCATATATCATTATAAAAAGTACCTAACTCTCCAGCTATTGAAGATGCACACATAACTAGCCATAACAGAAAAACATCAGTATTTATGTTTAACCATATACGCACCACTTCAGAGTACTGTAAATTTATTTATAAGATTTATTTGGGTAAATGCTAAATCTCCAAAACTACATTATGTATCTGCTTTACTGTGTTATCACAGACATTTACACAAACTATTGCCAACAGTAAAATACTGTAATATTAAGTAACATTATGGATAAACCAAATAACTGTAAGATAAATAACAAATATCAACATTCCTTCACTTCTAGTTGATGGATTTAAACAATCTTAAACTATGGAAGTTGGTGAACTATTCATTATTTAACAGGGCACATAACACAATATTTTACATGATTAATTCCATGGAATGACTGAACAATTCATGATGACTGAACAATTTCGATTTTTTATTTAATGATGGGGAATTTTTTTTCTTTCAATGGGGAACAATAAATACTTTTTTACTCGGAAATGGGGCCAAATACCGGAACCCAAAAATGGCATAAAAAAGGCCTGCAGAACCATTTTAGTTACATGGTGACAGTTCAAGTGTAGGTGTTCATTTTGAACAATGGATTAAATCTTTCTAGTAAAATGCAACAGGTTCTGGTATTACTGATAAGGTTCAGAAAAGCTTTATTAAATGTTGTATGTAGTGGGATGAGATTAGCAAAGGTGATGACAAAGATTATCATATGACCCAGCAGTACTCAAATGAGCTTGACTGCTGCCTTATCTATGAGAAATAAACATTAACATCAGTACTTTGTGTTGATAAACCACATATTGGAAGATGGCTATGTGATACTCAGAGGATGATTAAAATCATGATAGCTGACATTTATGAATGTTTGTAGAAACACAATTTGTTTCAAAAAGGGATGACAGTATTGATACAGACTTCTTTTCAATTTTGGGGGAAAGGAGTCACTGCCCATTGATTGGGAAAATCAGTGCACAGACGAGCAGAAAAGGGGAATTTTCGTACCTAAATTAAAATGTGCTTAGTCTATTTTCATTTCTAATAAACAACTAAGCTACACACATTTCTAACGCCAAACACTTAGACACTATGTTAATTGTTAGGACACTGTAAATAGAAAACACAATGAATCTATGGATAGAACCATAACTTTGTATTTTATCGTAAACAAATAGCATACACAATGTATATGTTGTAAGAATTTCCTTCTATAAAAACAAAGTACATATATCTTTTTTTAAAATTACCCACCTCTTTATAGTCTTGAGCATGCCAATACTTTGTTCTTGCCCTTTCAGCCATTAGCTAAATTTGTCTAATTTGTTTTATTTAAGTGTTGTCAAATACTTATCACATGTTGATAAAAAGTGGTTTCTTAGAATTGCAGGGAGACATGTACTGCTATTTTTTGTATCTCTAGAGCTAAATATTGTTTAGGTTAATATTATCGAGCACCCCCTAGCATAGCCTTACTTATTCGGCATTTCGGTTGGCCAATTTCATAAAGGAATTCATAAGGGCCATCCTCTGAGCCTTACAAATAACCGCATATTTATGTATGAATGCGAATTAAGCAAAAATGCATCAGCAACTGGTAAAACTTGCTCAAATCAAAAGAAATAACACTGCGCCATAAATTCTCGGTATCTAACCCCAAAATTCAAATATTTGACTTAAAACTTTTTTTCGTTCCCAGTTATCGTGCCAATGGGTTTTAACTGGGTATTTTCCATACACAAATATGCAGTTCTTTGTAAGACTGAGATGGACGTGGCCAAATAAAAAAAATGTTTCGCCGTCACAAGCAGACTCATTAGTTGACTACATGAAACTATAAACCCGAGTCGAGCACAACATTAAACAAAAACAAATAAAAATTAGGTTGTTGTTACTTGAATTAACTTGTTTTCATAGCTTGATTTTCATTTGGATGGGAATAATTGAATTGTACCGTATTTTGAAATTTTTGAAAAATGACCTTGCTTCAGTCGTTCCTTTCGGCCGCCATGATGGTTTTCACATTCGGGGGTCATTGTGAGAGGTCCAGTAGACTAAGAGTTAACTGATAGATTTTCGTATAAAATTAAGATTTTTATCAGAATTAATGCTTTTATCGTAATCATATTAAACATTACCTCTAAATTGTAGCGAATCCAAATCATGTACTTATCTGTATACCACCAAGAACGCCATGACGTGATCATAGTCAGAAGACGCTTTATACGCGTCAATGAAAACAAGCGTCTCGAAGATCCGATGACATGCGAAATATCCGAATGAAAGCAGTAATGACGTCATACTCTACGTAACAGAGCTATACGCACAGTTTCAAGGTCACGTGATATATAAAAATGTGCGTAAGATGTGCATGTACGTCACGAAAACACGTCAAATTGAGGACTGCCTATTTTTTAGAAAAAACGATCGAGGAACGTATAACAGACGAAAAAAAGTGAAAACAATGTGAGGACTCGAGTGCAAGTCCTCAGAATGGAGTTTGGTCCTCACGTTGTTGGTGTGCATTCAAGTTGAGGTCCTCTGTTTGTAAGCAATACAAACGCACGCACGCACGCACGCACGCACGCACGCACGCACTCACTCACTCACTCACTCACTCACTCACTCACTCACAAACTTGTTTAAACTATCTTTCCGAGGTATTTCCATTATAAAGCGTACCTCACTTTGTAAGAAATTTCTATCATGAACCTACTAAAGTATTAACTCGATATGTAAGTCTTGACCCAAAGGGTTCATCAACAATGACATAGTTAATACGTATCATGCAGACAGTTGATCTAATCGATCTTTCTTGATCATCTATCAATACCAATGTTTCCGTCATTACGAATCTGCCATTTGATAACTAGGTAAACGAACCCAGTGAGGGAGACAAATAATGTTGGATCTAACATCTTCAGACAAAATGCCTTAAAGAAATAAGCGCTACTATTGGTACGTTGTAATATTGTTCGTTTCCAACGGTGATCTGTGTAATCACAATTGTCTTTGATCTTGTAAGATTGTCTGAAATGATTTCAAAGAATAAACGAAATAAATTCCATTCACTAAATTCAACGGGTAATTTCTACAAGCCAGTATGTCATTTTTCTCATTTTGAGAAAATCGCATTTGAAGTTTTGAACTGCAGTAACTTTAGGCTAGTAACGAGTTGGTGGAATCGGGATTAACTCTAGATACAAACAGGTAAGTATGATCATTGTAAAGACCTCATCGAGACGAAAACAATGATGCCAAGACCTCAGTATTGTCAAAAATTGAGTTACGGGTTTCTAGAAATAAGCCGACGATTAGTAACCCCGACAAAAGGAAATGAATTGTAAGACACTTCTAACATAGTCATTATTTTCTCTTGGGTGAATCATATGATCATTTCTCGCTTGACATTCTTCAGATTTCTTGTTGGCATAAAATACTATTCAAGACGCGGCCTGTGGTCCAGTGTTTAGTGCACCGGACTCGTAATTCGGAGATCCGGGTTCGAATCCCGGTCGCGGCAGGCCATACCCTTCTATGAAAATTTGACAATAATGTCGATTTTCCTCCACATGTGGAGCAGTTGCCGGCTCCTTGTGGAAGGGTAAGTTAGTACTGGTTAGTATATAGTCCAGGAACCGGTCGCCGTATATAACTGAAAATTTGTTGAAAAATGGCGTTAAACCCCGGTGACAATGAGCCACATAAAAATAAAATACTATTCCTCTATCATTTAAAGTCAGACAATTTACACACAATGATTTTAAAACAAAATGAGTGTTGCCGTTTGGGTCCATAGTTATATTTTGACTTTTCTAGTGCTTCAAAAGGTATCCTTAGTGTCCGTTTACAGTGAAAACTCAAACTTAATACCATCTTATTATTACGACCAGCTATTTCCGGTTCGGTTTTTAATATGTTGTCTATATTTTAACTCAGTAATATGACCGCCTTGTTGTTAAGATCCATTGTTTGCTACAATAGGTAGTCTTAATATCGAAGTTTTTCTGTAGATTATTTAGATTCATTATTATTTGAAAGCAAGTACGGATACATCCTTTATGAACAACATGTATACTGCAGTCAAACCTGTGATTGCGACCATCTCCGAATAAAGACCACCCTGTGAATAATGGCCAGTCTTTGAAAAACCGTCACTGATTATTATTTATTTATTATAACTTCATCTCCGAAAAAAAGCCACCTGCCAATAAAGGTCACATTTTGTCTTTCCCAATGGCGACCGTTATCCACAGGTTTGATTGTTTTGATTCTTCATAGACAAGATCGTGAAAAGTGATCAATGAGAACGTTTCACTTTTTCCAACACAAAACGGTTCTTTTACAAGAACGCTGGTTTTGTACATGCCTTCTATTACAACATAATAAAACTTCACCGCAAAAGGATTCTCTTGATCTCACCAGAAGGTGACTTCCAATCCCAACACAAGAAAGGTAGCTCCTATTACATTTTTGTAACGCCAAAAAAAAAAACAAAGTACATTTAACACATGTATTGGCACAGAATCATAAATACATATGTAACAAACCTATATTAGAATTACGTAAGCCGTTCAACCAGTTTACTTAGGTCAAGTAAATTCGTCTTGGGTAATTTTGATGATTAAATCCTTAGTTTTAAAGATTAGGCGGGTATGCATTGTAATAAGATTAACCGTAATTTAGTTGGCATTGTCTAAAACACAATGACCGGTAATGCATGGTTCATTCGGAAACTCTGTTGTTTTTTTAGGTTATAATATGTGATTATATCACTTAAGTAGAGTTCAATTCAAACTCCTGTTGGTAATGTTGTACGTAGTTGAATTATGAAATAATGGAATGACTGAGGAAACCTCACTAATCAGAAATACCTTCACTCCCGAAAAGTCGTTCTTGCGAACATGCAATACAAATGTGGTAAAATAATACTAATAAATAAATAATAATTTAAAAAAAATATTAAAGTAAAATAGAAATAATAAATAATAATAATGATTAAAAAATAATAAAAGTAAAAATAAAAAATGATAATAATAATTAAAAAAAAAAATGAAAGTCAAAATAAAAATAATAAATAATAATAATAATTAAAAATAATAAAAGTAAAAATAAAAATAATAAATAATAATTATAATTAAAAAATAATAAAAGTAAAAATAAAAATAATAAATAATAATAATAATTAAAAAAATTAATAAAGAGACGCCTGTCAAGTCTGTTCTTTCTTTGTTGTATACAGTGCAACCTCTCCAAAGCAACGCTCTTTGGGAGACGCAAAATTATGTCGTTGTTGAGAGGTTGCCGCTCTAGAGAGGTTAAATAAATAGTCAAATCTTACAGTGGAGAAAAAGCATGCTGTTGTTGAAAGGAGGTTGAGCCGTTTCAGAAAATGTCATGTTTGTACAATGATAATTTTAATGGTGTCACAAGAATTTACAAAAAACCGGTTTAGTTAGTTGATGTGGAACAATGTTCTGTTGATCTAAACCGCCCTCTTTGGGGTGTACGAACAAATTGTTATATATATTCATTGTACACCCCAAAGAGGTTTTTTCTATTTTGCAATAAGAAAAACCCTCAATTTGGGAGTGTTCGGAATGAAGTGGACTTCCTTTTTAAAATGTTCGTACCCTTCGTTTATAAATATATAGCTATGTTTGGAGACACTTATATTCTAAAGGTCGGGAGTGGCTTCTGACATTTCATTACTTCAAATTATACATTGACGAAAGGTTCAATAACAGATTTGATTTTTTCCAAGTATTCAAAACAGATACTATCCATTTTTTTCAAATTCATCCAAATGTCAACACTCGTGTGTTTTTACTTTTTATATTACAATAATCGTACAATGGTCATCATTATTTTCATAACGTTCAACTAACAATAATCCGTACTATTAAAAAACAGAAATTGTTTTACTGTGATTTCAAACTTGACCTTAAAGACCTAATTACTAATACATTAAGACAGAAACAAATTGTTAAGGTGTTTGCTTGAACGCTTACCAAAACTTGTTAAACAAGTATGTCAATGGCATAAGCAGGTAAAGTTTATTTCAATCTTATGCAAGCTGATTAGAGATTAAACTTATGGCCAAATTTTGAAATCCTATCAAATTTTATGATTAGAGTCTTTGGAATAATTATGTGGCCAAATGTTTGAATAATTCATTCTATCAACGTTTTATCAGAGGTATGGTTATATGATAAGCTTGTAATATTTGTCTAATAGATGTGTTTTAATACATATATAATATGATAATAATCAGATACATCAGATTCTTTTCTAAGACAACTAGTATTGTATAGTAATTTCATATTAACGCATCAATTATTTTACTGGAGAAAGTTCAAGCTGCTTTACAATACTGGACATTTTATTGTTTCATTTTAATATAAATAATTACTTCGGACATAATTTTATTCAAAGACATAAAGGGTACATTTTAAATATTATCAATGATAAATTACTTACTGATTTATTATATGTGACTTACAGTAGTGTTCTCCCGTCACGGAGAGAAGACTCTGGTATAGCGATGGAGTTATCAACTATTGTGGCCGTGATGCTCATGTTGTCCGGAGGCGTGCTAGGTAAGACTCGCATGATATATCAATGATAAAGTATATTCAGATAAATTAATAGGCATTATAGCCCTATGTTTTCAAAGAGAATGAGAGAGCCGAGCTGACACAAAGTACAAAGATCAGATGGAAACTGTGGTCGCCGCCAGCTTGGCCGCCACTGGTGTTCATACAATATGTTTCATCCGGACGGGAGCATAAAACAGCACGTTTAAATAATCCCTCTTTCCGCATACAGTTTTGAAACAGCGTCAAAGTCAAAGTTTGTCTGGAAATTATTTTGAAAATTCATCTAATATGGTCTTAAAATAGTGCGCTAAAAATAGTCCGCCACCGAATTATTGTTTAAGAATAGTGTCATATGAAAAGGTTTTCTAGAAACGATTTTGATATTCTATCTTCCGATAGTACAGCAAACAAACTGGAGGAATGTCACTGATACATAGCAAGACTCTCTGACTCACGCACATGACACAATTGATACAGGAATGTCACTAAGAATGAACTCAAAGGCAGCCAGACCAGACACTAATAACGAAAATGCCAAACATTCAATAAACGACACATAAATAGCATTAAGAAAGTACAGTGCAACCTCTCCAAAGCAATTTTGTTATTGAGACGTTGTTGCCCTAGAGAGGTTAAATTAATAGTTAAATCGTACAGTGGGAAAATCATGCTGTTGTTGAAGAGAGGTTGTTGCTCAAGGGAGTGCCGCTCGGCAGAGATTGCGCTGTATTATATCTGATTTTCGTTGGCTTTGTTAGTATGGATGAGAAATTCTTCACAGCGACCGAATTTAGTTTTTAATTACTGATACATTTCCGCAACAGTTTCTTTATGAAAAGTGTACAAATTTAGAATACATTAGAGATTAGAGATATATAGTGAGAGATCTGGATAAAAGTCGAACAATAAAAAGATGGACACATTTGATTAGAAAAGTGCCTAAACGTAGTTAAGTAATGACGACATTGACTCGTTAACAACTTATGTATGACTTGAATTTTCATTTTAACCTACTGTTCTCATTTCTATTTTTGTTATTAATCCAACAGGGGCTCCAGACAATCGTGGCACAGAGTTCATCGTTGGTTTCATGCAGAATTACGATACACAGATGGATGTACAGATATTTGTTACCACATCAAGAACTTCAGTGGTTGATGTACAAATAACAATACCAAGATATTCACGAGTACCGTTAGATGAGACTTTCACTGTAACAGCTGGTGAAGTGAAAAAAATCGCCATTAGTAATGCCATACGTGGATCTGGTACCGAGCTTTCTACAAAATCTATATACATTACAGGTAATTTATCTTTTTTAAAAATTGTTTATTGCAGTTTGTATTTAACCAGATAGTTGTTAGTAAAGTGGCCAACTTCAAGCTGTTTACCTTTAATTAAAACATAATGAGGTACATATATTATAATAAGTTAAAATTGTCCATGCGACACAATAACAAATTTCGTAATGTTTTAAAGGATTGTTTTCTCTTGACAACATCTCGTTCAATTTTATTGATTTATTTAATTGTATGTTTATGCATTTTTTCAAGAACATGTCTGTTATACATCTGCACAGTGTTTTTGCTTGTAATCAACTTCCGAACATTGGTCAGAAATGCCGAATCTTGTATTACGTTGTTCACAATAGAACTAAACTAATATTGACATAAAATATTTTACAGCCAGTGACGAGGTTGTGGTGTATGGAGTTAACTCTGAAGCTTATTCAAATGATGCATTTCTTGGCTTTCCATTGGATGTAATAGGCAAAGAATATTACACAGTGTCCCACTTTCCCAGTGAACAGCCATGTGAATTCATGATTTTTGGTAAGTGTTCAATTAATCAAATATTTAAAAAAATTTCCTCCTCTACTACACGGGGATATTTTTGTAACAGATGACGAAGCCGAACAAGGACGGGATTTTGTTTATGCTGTGACTTCCTGGAAGAAAATTCTTAATGCTAAAAAACCTGGTTTCGGTAGATCGACAGAACACACACATTTGTTCAGTTCAAGGATGAAAATACTCATGTCAAAACTTGTGTGACAATTTTGTAATTATGTGTCCGTTAGTTTTATGTTTGTTAGTTATTTTTGCATAGAAAGAGCATTTGTTCAATGGTTGTTATGAGAAGATATGAAAGGTCAATTTGATTGCAATTTCTTTAAAATTTTGTTTTTACGTTCGATTTATAAATCTCAAAAGTTACATTCTGAATTATTTTTACAAACATTAATTATTTTGCTTTCTTTCTTAGGTACCGAGGACAGAACAACAGTTACAATAACATACGCCGACAACAGTGGTGTCAGTGTATCATATGATGGAACTACGTACGGACGAGGATCAACACAGACAATTATAATCAATAGATTTGATACTTACCAGGTATTTCTAAATGTTTTATTTACATCGTGACCATGATGTTGAAAGTTACTGTTACTTTCTTATCAATTTTCTTTTCCAATATTGATTTATCTACATTATCTTTAAAATAATTTACTTTTTCATTACTTAGCAATTGATTTAACCGCACCATGATCGTTATTATATTTAACAGAGATATTGTTTACAACAAATTTATAGACTCGATAAACGTAACTACAAATGGGGGAGATAATGTTTTGTCCCCCATTTTATGAATGTTTCTCTATGTTTGAATAGTTTTGAGTTTGTGGGTTTTAGGTAAGTTGGTATTTTATGGAGGAGTGAATTTTTGTAAATGCTTGTTTCTTAGAACCTCTTTCTTATTCACATACAGAGTAATTATATATATTCTAACATGGAATAAATTTGTGAAATGGCTTAGCTGTGATAGATCGTGCATTAAAAAAGTGATGCTTATCTCTTTACGTACGACAGTTCCTCATTGTCTTAGTAGTGATAGAAACTGAGACGGTTGTCCTTAGTTTAATCACTAAATGTTTGAGAATATTCTGAATTATTTAACTGGACATGTAAAATTTATTTACAACATAATTCAGGGGATGTTAATTAAATAGAACAAATAGTTAAACTACAACCTCACAATATTGAACAAAAATGTAATAAAGATGAGCTTATATTACTACAATACTTTGACTTACAGGCTCAGACATATGGTGACTTGACTGGTACGCATATCACAGCGGACAAAAACTTCGTTTTAATGTCTGGTAATCAATTAACTAATATCAATCCTCACTCCTACGATGGTAGTGGTGGAACACGTGACACTCTTGTTGATCAAATGATGCCAGTTAATACATGGGGAACGGAATTTGGGTTTGTGGCTACACCTGATAGAACAACTGGTGACGAGATTAAATTCGTTGGTTCTGAAGATGGTACATCCATTAGACTGGAATGCACTGACGGCACAGGGTAAGGATGTTTGCGATCACTGTTGAGCGGCTTCAGAATAGGAGCAGTAAATCACAGACCTCTGTCTATTGCAAGTTTGGAGTCCATTGTCCATGCAATGATAAACACGTACACCAGGCAATGTCAAAAGAGTTTTTCCAGTACGGAAACCAATCGCAGTTCATCATGTGCTTATCACGCACCTATATAACATGTCTAGAAATCAGAAGTGATAAATGTATATTAAAGGTGTGTAAATAAAGTCACCAAAGTCCATGTCTTAAATCACTCAGTTAAAAACAAATATTCAATGACTGGAAAAAAATGTGACAGTTCCGAATAGACTCGTGGTGAATGAGCTTAGCTATCTATGCAAAGAGAAGAAACAACATAAAAACATATTCCGCTCAAAGTCTAATTTCGTTCGTAAAGCACAAAATAAGCAGTAAACTGCTTATCATATCACAATAATGTATACATACTTACCTATTATGTTATTTTTTCATATTTTAGAGTGACATTAACGACGAATGCTGGGTCGCATGTTCAGTATATCACTCCTTCTAACGTTGTTTGTCACGTGAAATCCACGAAGCCAATCATGGTCATACTGTTTGTAGTCAGTATGTTGACTTCATCGTAAGTGTGATGGCATATTTTCGTATTTTGAAAATTCATTTAGCAGACGAATCAGCATCAAGCATAATGTATTGCATGTGGTAGATTTAAATCTTGCCAATATTTATTTCTTGTTTCCAATGTTATATATTGGTAATCGGGTTTGCCAAAACTCAATTTCAAAGTTATAACAGTTATTTTTTAATGCTTCAGGCTTTAGTTCGTTTTAGTTTTGCCGTCCGTCCGTTCGTCCGTTTGTTCGTTCGTCGTCACATTATCTTATTATCGAGAACATACGTCTGATTCACACGTTCTATTGAAAATTAGTAAAATTAGAAAAGTTTCTCTAAGAATTTAGATTGGACAGGTTTTAACACAGTCAAAATTACCAATAGAGAACTCGTATGGTGAAGTTGAGTCATACATAATTTGGATACTGTTAAGATTCATTTTAAACTAGGCAAACGAAAATACTTGCACATGAACTTGAGTAGCAATACAGTTCACTGCAATTTTTTACCAATGAGCTTTGTTTCAATAATTCAAATAAAGATCAACGTTGGTTTTGATACTGTGATGTTTGATGTTTCATCTTTGATATTAAGTCCTGTAAGACCTCTTCCTTTACACTGATCTTTGATATTAAGTCCTGTAAGACCTCTTCCTTTACACTGATCTTTGAAATTATCACGTTTGTCTTGCTTTCAGCGAACCATCAGATCCCGCACTCATTACCATATTGCCTTTTGAACAGTTTGCCGCTGATTACACGTTTTCTACACCACAGTATTATGCTGGGTCGTACATAAATTACTTCATGTTTATGATTGAAAAGGCTGAAATAGACGGTTTGCGATTTAACGACCAGCCACTGTCTTCTCCAGTCTACAAGGACATTCCAAATACTGGTTTTGTCGGCGGATATATTTCTGTATGTACACGTATTTTGTAATATCTACTACAACTACAAAAAAAGATTTTTTGCAATTTTCTGAATATGATGAAATAAAAACGGTCTTACTGGCATAAGCCAAAAAGTGAACATATTTAACATGAAAATAGGTTCATAAATGATTCATTCGAAGAGTGACAATCATTCAGTCCTGTGTCTTACTATACACTTCTGCACTTCTACACACTAATTATACACTTCTTCCTGTTCCAAATTTTCATTTCGATATCATATCTCGAAACGAAATTAACTTTAGTGTTTTTCGAGACTTTTATGATTTCATCAGCAAAAGGGAGAAATTCGTTCAGAAATGTTCCACAAAACAAACATTCAAGCTTTTGAAATATGTCATACAACTTCATCTAGCACATGGTTTAATGTATGCCAACATTCAGCGAATTAGATATAATGCTAGATCATACCTGGTTCTCATTTATTGATTTTTGAATCTTAAACATTAGTTTTGGAAATGATGTAATGCAAACATTGTATTTGACGGACGGGTCTTTGTTCTTTTTTATTCTGACATAAAATCGTCATGACGTATAAGATAACATGTATTTAACGTCTGATCTATTTAGATTCCTGAAGGCACACATACTGTTCGCCATACCAAAAGAAACTCGAACTTTGGCGGCTTCATTTTCGGTCGAGCCTATGCAGAATCCTACGGTATGCCTACAGGGCTTCGAATGGCCCCCATCAACGACGTAAGTAGTACACCGGATCAGGAACTAATGAAAATCATGTCCTTGTATTTACGTAGTTTGTTGTACGGCGTAAAAATAGGCTTGTTTCCAGTTACCCGACCAACCCATCTTATACCTGCTGACTCAAAAGTTTTTACGGCACACCAATTTTAGTGCTATATTGTAATTTTCACAACAGTGTTGCCAATATATGTAAAAAAAAACGTAAAAGAAGAAATCCCTACCTACCGACCCATATTCTTGGGTGGATGTAACCGGAAACAAACCATTTTTGTTTAGGTCTTATAAAGCGTTAGACTTCTGGCCTCGATATTAGTGTTACAAGGTCGCAATGTACCTGCAAATCTACCAGCGTCCTGAAAACCGACTTAATATACAAAAAACGAGAAAATACAAACTATTATAGATATAAAATCTTGTCACAATTGTAGTTTTTTAAAGTTAATATTTAAGGTCTGGGTTAAATTCTGTTTCTATGTTTACATAACCAAGCGACTTTACACTTTGAAATCTTGTCATGAGTCTTCTGTTTACAAATGACACTCTAAATTGTAATAGCACACTTAATCCCATCGTGGTTACGTACTTTTACACCTGGGTAGTGTGGAGCACTTTTGCTAAAGAAAAAATACGATTGTACTAGTATTCATATAGTTATTGCCAAAGTGAATGAAGGGGAAAAGGATAGTACGTCTTTTGTTTGTAAATAATCGGATGAACTATTCTGCACTTCTTCAATAATCAAACATTAAGTTGTTAATCGTACATAAATGAATTAATATCCACGTTCCAAATAATGTTGGATACAGAAAAAAATTAATAAGTTTATACACGTTTTCAGCCATGTACCCCTACATCAAGCGTTTTAGGAGACGGTATAGACAACGATTGTGATGGTCGTATTGATGAAGAACTTTGTGAAATCGGTAAGCGGATAGATCTTTATAGATGTTTATGTCTAGTGCGTACATACAGCCTGGAACTGTTTGGAATTGTGTACTTTCATAATATTAAAGTACACTAACATGTAAATAGACAAATTGTTAAAGACATTTTGAAAGCTACAAAATAAGTTTGAATTGATTTATCGGTAAGAAATGATGTATTTTACGGTTCCGATTATGTAATAACCAAGTCTTCAATCTTCGAAAGTCATTAAATACATTCGCTTTAATGTGACCACAATGCATTGCCTCACTTTAAATTAAATACATTCTCTACATAGTGGAACAGTGTAATCTTGATTTTGAAAAGAATAACGCAAGGTATTGATACGATGACAAATTCATTGAAATACCTGGGCTAGTATCCCCATTGAAATTGTTGTAGTCATTACAGTTATGTCAAGGTGTTAAAATCACTCCAATAAGTTCAGTATTTATCTAATAATCCGGGATTTAAACTTGAGGATGGTTAGCAATAAGCCTTTCATTAAACATAAACTTACGCCAACATTTGCCAACATGATAATTAAATTAATATGATATAGCATTGACTCAACCAGGACCCTTTTTCCAAAGATTGGGAAAGAGCCTTAGCCATTCATTTTGGGAAATTCAAATGTGATTTTCGGCCAAATTGGGAAAAAGGTCGACAAACTTTCAAGATATAGGGAGAATCATATTTCAAGGTGTTGGGAATTTCAGTATTGTATTTTGGGGAAATTCTTTCACCGAATTGGGAAAAAGAGATTTTTTTGTAATTGAGAAGTCACCGAATTTCGGCCTCTATTATAGAAGGATAAAGGCCTTGTCAATGCACTGGATGAACTCCAAACAAAACATTCTGAAGCCCCATATACATGTAGTTTGAACCTTAACTTGTCCTACTGTGATCCAAACGATGGATTCAATGTTACAGGTCTACAACACTCGCTTTTTTTCTTCAGTTTCGAATGTAGCCAAAGGAAAGCCATCAAGACAGTCATCACTGTATCTGGGTAGAACTGACTGGGATGCTGATAAAGGAAATGATGGTAACAGTGACGGAAATATATATAATCAACATTGTTTTCATACAGCACACGAATATGAACCATGGTGGGAAGTAGATTTAGAAGGCATCTATATCCTAGAAAGGGCAGACGTATACAATCGACTTGATTGTTGCAGTAAGTTTGGATCTGCCAAAAACACTTCTTTGTATTGGACGTTCTTCTGAATGCTTTTTCTTTTACATCTTTTCTGTGACTTTCGATTTTGTCTTTAAAATCAATTCCTGGTTACTTTTGTTTGGACTTTGAATTTTGAATGTGCAAATGTACTCAGTAAACAATTATCGATTTTATAATGTCATCCCCATTGTCACTACCGATTGCAGTAAGCAGAGCTGCTCAAGTGGAAATCGCAACAGGCACAACGTCAGGATCATTGTCAAGGACTGCTTATTATTCCGGTGGGATTGGTAATTCTTATTCATTCGATCTTGGTGATGTTTCTGCAAGATACGTTCGATTAACGCTTAAAGGGAAAACAGAATACTTACAGCTCTGTGAGATTGAAGTTTATGGCCACGGTGGTAAGGCTATATTTTATTTATTAAGATCATGTGGACTAATTTTGACGAGGAACAATTGAGGCTATAAACATTTCTTATTGTATTATATTTGACTGTGGCGGGGATAAAATGATTCCATTGGTGCAACATTACGTTGTGTATTATTTTTAGGCTATGGGATAAAGTATAAATAGTAAATTTTTACAATAACAAGTTTATGGAATCCCGGCCAGCGAAATAGTGCTGATTAGTTGCCACTTAAATGTGTTACCAATAATTGTCATCTAGTAAAAATTTACTCTCCACATACTTTAGTTTCTTAGTGTTAAAGAAATTTCATTCATTGTTTTCTCAATTCATTATTTTTATTGTTTGATTAGATTCATGTTTGTCTCATCATTTTGTCATGAATGTATATAGTGTGGGTGAATGGGTATGAATGGGTATTTGACTTGGTAAATATATCATTCTGCGCTTGTTCCACTTCATAGAGCAGTTTAAGTTCGCATAATCACGTTATGTATTATAAATAAACATCTTCAAACATACGAGCTATGTTTCCTATCCAGATGACGACGCTGATGGAGTGATGGATGAAGATTGTGCAATGCCTGCCCCAGGTAAGAATAGAGACAGAAATGATACTATATGAAATACAAAATGAATAATTCGAAGAGGAAAACATCGAATACATATGCCACAACTTCACCATATCTTTATTGTCACAAAACGTTACTAAAGAAAGTACAAATAGCAAAACAATTCCAGATAGTACATTCACACCATCCTAGTAAATTTATATTACTGCCATACAAGTTAATACTACCGGTTGAAATGTTAATTTTACGCGCAAAACTAACGGCGTATTTATAATCCTACAAAAATAATGTTATTAATAGTTCCCAAAAGTAGAGGACTGTTACATTTTTTGAAAATTTATCACACCAAAATTATAAAGAAGGGTTCAACCATGATTGTACGATCTTTGATCTACGGCACAATCAGTTGTTTGTTGGTTTAAAGTCTTGATCGTAAACTTAACGTTTATTGTAAGACACAGTGAATGATAGCATGGATCCATTTTTATAGGAATTATGTTGCGATTGGCTTGTATTGATTTATAGACATAAAATAAATTAATAAATGCTTAGATAAATGCATCTGGAAGTGGTGAAATATTATGAAGAATTATCTAGTAATTACATGCAAAATATGAATTTCAGTTCACGGAAATTGGGGTGATTGGGGCGCTTGGTCCAACTTTTGTTACTGTACCGGTCTTCGTCCACGTGAAAGGTCATGTGACAATCCAGCTCCGCAGTATGACGGGAACCAGTGTGACGGAAGTGGTATAGAAAATGCAAATTGTCAAATTTCATCCACTTGTACAGGTAAGCCGTACATGTTTATATAATTATGTTGAAATTTCTCGCTTATAGCCATTGTAATTTGAGAAGTTGAGTTTATCATATTAAACTTTAGTTGCTATTATGTAATTATTGTAATTTAAACTTAGTAATCTTATTGAAAAGACAATGGACCTATTAAATAAGATTACAAGATATTAATAATCGCTACCATTATAGAAACTACTAATATCATAAAGCGATTAAAACCTTTTGTAATATTTGCTGGACCGATTCCATGTAGAATTTCGGGCGTCGAAATTCAGCACAAAATAATAAGGTTAAGCTTAAGCCTGTTTGGCAGCATTGTGAGCCAGAAAAATAGTAGTGTTTCCGGCCCTTATGTTTGGCGGCGAACCTAAGGTTCCTAACAACGAAATAAAAAATGCAACCAATTATGGTATTACGAAATTATTTGGGGACGAATCGTGTCTCACAAAAGGGGGAACAATAGAAAAATAAAAAAAATAGTCAAGAAAATCGCTACTTTTTGGTTAATTAACCAGAAGCATTCAAATTCCCTTTTCAAACAAGACCGAGACAATAGAAAAATAAAAAAAAATAGTCAAGAAAATCGCTACTTTTTGGTTAATTAACCAGAAGCATTCAAATTCCCTTCTCAAATAAGACCGAGACAATAGAAAAATAAAAAAATAGGCAAGGAAATCGCTACTTTTTGGTTAATTAACCAGAGCATTCAAATTCCCTTCTCAAATAAGACCGAGACAATAGAAAAATAAAAAAAATAGCCAAGAAAATCGCTACTTTTTGGTTAATTAACCAGAGGCATTCAAACTCCCTTCTCAAACATGACCGAGACAATAGAAAAATAAAAAAATAGTCAAGAAAATCGCTACTTTTTGGTTAATTAACCAGAAGCAATCAAATTCCATTCTTAAACAAGACCGAGACAATAGAAAAATAGAAAAATAGTCAAGAAAATCGCTACTATTTGGTTAATTAACCAGAGCATTCAAATTCCCTTCTCAAACATGACCGAGAACTTCGGTAATGTATTAAATAGAGAATATTTGTTTTCAAAAAATGTTTTCTTTTATTTTATGCTCCAACTTGGTTTAAAAGCCGTTGTATTAATAGACTCGAATAGAGCGATTATTGATTTAATAAATATAATCAATAAGATAAGGAGATAAGATGTGGTTAGTGTCATTTTCAGGTAAAAAAAGTGTGTGAAATCAGTTTTTGGTGATTATATTTAAAATATGATTCTTAAACACGCTTTGCACGTTTGTCACGTTATATGGCCTAGTTCTAATTGTCAGATCGTCTTTCTGTCTCGTGGTAAGCTCCGTTTTTCAGAAGATTCATTATAATTCCTTCGACAATTAGGTTTTCCTTGTCAGTAAAAACAAGCAGTCAGTGACGTCAAAGGTCATTATAATGGCTTGGTTACAGTCGGGTAAATGAAAAGGAACAGCATTGGTTGTTTTTCTGTTTATTCATATTGGCAATGGTGAAGATTGTGCAGGGATATTTATTAATTTTAAGTTATTGGCATAGAGCTTTATCAGCTTCTGTGTATGTCGTATCCTAAATGGCTGCATTTGTATACAATTTGCTATCACATTTTCAGCAGCCATCCACTTGCACGTCTTTATAAGTAGAAATATGACAAAAACCTTAAAATGATATTGGATCGCTTAGTATGTAAATATACTTATTCAAAAATTAACAGTTGATGGTGAACTTACTCAGTGGTCCGCGTGGGGTTCCTGCTCTGTGACTTGTGGAGCCGGTACAGCACAAAGAACGCGATCATGTGACCCAGCACCAGCCAATGGTGGTAAAGATTGCGTCGGAGCATTATCGGACACACAGTCTTGTTATGCGGCTACCACGTGTCCTGGTATGTATCTTAAAAATGTGAAATATTTAATATTAGGTAGAAAAAAATTATGTCTTGTTTTATTTTATAAGCAAGTTTGTTATACTTAATTTACCATCTACAAATATGAAAAATAATGTTTGTGATAACGAAACTATTAATATATGTTTAGTATATGTTTATTTATTTATATATTTACAGGCCCATTTTAGCTCCTTCAAATCAATTACTGGTCATAGGCACGCAGTCTTATTAATCTACCACATTCTGTTCTGTTCTTAATAATCTACCACATTCTGTTCTGTTCTTAATAATCTACCACATTCTGTTCTGTTCTTAATAATCTACCACATTCTGTTCTGTTCTTAATAATTTACCACATTCTGTTCTGTTCTTAATAATCTACCACATTCTGTTCTGTTCTTAATAATCTACCACATTCTGTTCTGTTCTTAATAATCTACCACATTCTGTTCTGTTCTTAATAATCTACCACATTCTGTTCTGTTCTTAATAATCTACCACATTCTGTTCTGTTCTTAATAATCTACCACATTCTGTTCTGTTCTTAATAATTTACCACATTTTGTTCTGTTCTTAATAATCTACCACATTCTGTTCTGTTCTTAATAATCTACCACATTCTGTTCTGTTCTTAATAATCTACCACATTCAGTTCTGTTCTTAATAATCTACCACATTCTGTTCTGTTCTGTTCTTAATAATCTACCACATTCTGCTCTGTTCTGTTCTGTTATTAATAATCTACCACATTCTGTTCTGTTCTGTTCTTAATAATCTACCACATTCTGTTCTGTTCTGTTCTGTTCTTAATGATCTACCACATTCTGTTCAGTTCTGTTCTTAATAATCTACCACATTCTGTTCTGTTCTGTTCTTAATAATCTACCACATTCTGTTCTGTTCTGTTCTTAATAATTTACCACACTCTGTTCTGTTCTGTTCTTAAAAATCTACCACATAAAATTTGCAGATTGCGCGAGTAACCCGTGCGTTAACGCTGACAGTTGTACTGATGGTTCTACTGATTATACATGTAACTGTCGAACCGGATGGACTGGGCAGAATTGTGACCAAGGTAAATATGCATTAAAATATCCATGTAAGCTAGCGATGTAAGGTGATGCACCTTTGCAGTTTCAACGGAGGAGGAATACCATATGCGTATACCCAAGCAGAACCACCAACTTTCCTTAAGCTTACTGGATAGCTTCGTCAAATGCGAAATTTGGCTTCGGTTGAGATTCGAACTAATCTGTTTATATCAAATGAAGGGTTTTCATTTATTCTTATGTGCTTATAATTCACCTATTTCTTGATACATATTCACATTTTAGCTGCCTGATCATGAAAAAAAAAACACAATACAACGTATATAGTATAATATATATAGAAATTACCAATTCGTATAAATTGTACTTAATAGTTTTAAAAATGCAAGTGCGATATCACATGAGAAGTTGGTTTAATTCGATAACATTTCAAAGATCGCAACAGACAAATTTCTATTCTGTCATATTCCAAAGCATTCTTTGACAAAGAACCACATTCACTTAAACGGTCTCATTTAATACCATTTTTAAACAGGGAGGCCTTGAATACCAAATACGCGTTTTTAAGTCAGGCACCAAAACTTCAACTCATTTAAAAATCTTGCGCTGTTAAAGCTGTTCACATGTACACATGGCGTAACATAGAGATTGATTTTGACTAATTTCAGATGACGATGAATGTGCTAGTAACAACCCACCCTGTGCGAATGGAGGTAGTTGTACTAACACACGGGGTGGCTACTCCTGCACGTGCAATTCTGCATGGCAAGGCACGAACTGTGACCAAGGTGTGTACATTGATTTCTTCCGGTAATGAGTCAGATTTTTTTGTTGTTTTTGAAGTTTGATAAAGATTGCACTTGGACTATTTTGTTGATGCACGAATATCTAAACCTTTGGATATTTTATCCAGCATGTAAAAATTAAATGCTAAGTAGTTGAAATATAAAACCATAGTTTAACAAATCAGTGAAAACTTCTTGAATTCTTTTATAAACTTCTTCGTATTTCATTCCATTGATTCTGTTAAAAGAAGCGTAGCTTTTCATGTAGGGACATTTTATACAACAATTTGTCTGATGAATTGATCATCTTTTTCATTGTTTCATTCAGATGTTAACGAATGTGCGGCGTCTCCTTCTCCTTGCAAGAATGGAGCCACGTGTTCAAATTCTGCCGGTGGCTATTCTTGCCAGTGTACTACCGGCTGGAGTGGGACCAATTGCGATACTGGTAAACATTTTGTAATAGTTGCCTCTAACACATTGCAGTATATTTGTTTGTTCATACTGAAAATTTAAAACCTCCGTTTCCTGTAGAGACATTGTACGTATCAAAACCGTATTTTAGGTAATCGTCATTAATAGGTACAAACATTCAAGCCATTTGTCTATGTCCACTTGAGAGATTTAGATGAATGCATGGGTGTCAATATGCGATTCACACATTCCCGTGATACAATTGTACAGCATTTTGTGAGTAAACTAAATATCCATCCGTTAGCATAGGGTATCATATTATGTTTCCTAATTATAAAAGCTAAGCGGAAACACAACAAATTAGACAAAAACCTTCCCTAAAAATCCCCATAGTTTTTATTACAGGTGTGAATATCATATAAATACTAGAAGTATATACATATGTATCTAACAAAGATGCTGATTTTAATCAATTTTCAGATATCAATGAATGTACTAGCGCCTCTCCTCCTTGCGCGAATGGAGCTACATGTAGTAATTCACAGGGTGATTACACCTGTACGTGCAATTCTGCATGGCAAGGCAAGAACTGTGACCAGGGTGAGTAAATTGATTTCTTGTTGTAATCACTCGAAATTTCTAAACAGACTGATAAAGACTATGAATTGAATATTGTTGATGCACGAATGTTGGAACTTTTGAATATTTTATCTACCGTGTAAAAATATTAAATACCGGTAGTCAATGCCATTGATTCTGTTACACGTAGATTAGCTTTACATGTAGGGACATATTATACAACAATTTGTCTGATGAATTGATCAATCATTTTTATTGTTTAATTCAGATGTTGACGAATGCGCAGCGTCTCCCTCACCTTGCAAGAATGGAGCCACGTGTTCAAATTCTGTCGGTGGTTATTCTTGCCAGTGTACTACTGGCTGGAGCGGGACCAATTGTGATACTGGTAAACATTTTGTAATATTTGTGTCTATGTTTCACTGTTCAAGTGTATGTTTTACAAGAATCAGTATGACACACAGTGAAGTACATTTATTAGTTCACCCTGTCATGAATATTCATGTAAAAACCTGTCCATACATATATCATATATTTTTGTTAACAATGTCATATAAATACTAAATATATTGTACACATATATATGCAACTAACTTAGATGTTGATTTTGACTATTTTTAGATATCAATGAATGTACTAGTGCCTCTCCACCATGTGCGAATGGAGCGACCTGTACTAACACACAGGGAGATTATACCTGTACATGTGACTCAGCTTGGCAGGGCAAGGATTGTGACCAGGGTACGTAAAACTACACCATGATTAATCTGAAATATACTTGTAGTTTGAGTACTATTTCATTTGTTCAAGAATAGATAGTTTTATTAGCAGGAGTAAATTATAATGATTAGTTAGCCGTCCTGATTTCACTGGTATGCCTAAATACATGCATACTTTATTAAAAAGAATATACAGTATGCTTACATTAAAGTATTAATGAGACTGGAACATGCGGTTGGCCGCATGTAGCAGTAATAGAACAACTTATACACCCAATCCAGATCATATAAAACATATTTACAGATGTAGATGAATGTTCTTGGAGCACAACACCTTGTCAGAATGGCGGCGCATGTACTAATTCTGTCGGTGGATACTCTTGTCAATGTACTGTGAGCTGGATTGGAACAAACTGTGACATTGGTAATTAGTTTGTACTTTTGACTTTTTTATATTCCCTAGGTCAGTAATGATGAATTTATCACGAAACAATTTACTGCATATTTCCTATTAAAACTACCATTCAAATAAATTCAGCTTTTCATAATGAATATATGTCGTTGTCGGTAATGTGTTTAATTGCATGTATACACATGCTGATAAACTCCTTAAATATGTCATTTCCTTTTGGGGTAGCTGTCTAATATCAGTTTTGACCCATATTTCTTGACATGACATATCAATGATTCAGTGGAAATTCCTCATTCTATTGGATAATTTCATTAACGCGGAAAATGACGTTTTGATGATTAAGGAAATCCTTCCTTCTATTGGGCGAAATCTACAAGCGTGGGAATTTTAAAGCAACGCCAACTTATAATGAGTCTGCAATCGTTTAATGCGTACTTTTTCTGTTTGTAAAATTTGTAAAATAATAATGTATGAAACTGTTTTCTTAGGCGGTCGAAATAAAGTTATACACACGTTCTTGACATTTTACATTTGATGTTTGATATGAATTAAGATTCTCATTGTGTGTCGTGAACAACATAAAACATTCGTACACAAAATACAATAAATATTTAGTACAAGTTGTTAGCCTCAAGTCTCAACGTCGTAAAAATGTATGTCCGGGTGTTACACATTTTCTTTCAGAACTATAGTTCCGCAGACATTAATGAACCGCAATACAATGCATATGTAGTTCTTATTTTTTTTAGAATATGATTTTTGTCCATTAACCATTCAAAATTGATATGTTATTTTTCAAAATGATACGTACAACATGTTGCGGGGAGATGCAAAAAAGAAATGATGCAATTATTTACAGAACTATTTTTGTGTAGTATTTTTAAAGATGCTTCATTCGTTGCATCGCAGTCGATTGTAAAAACAATGCGTTTTCATGGCCTGGTTATGCACGCCGTCAGAAATTTCATAAAGGTTGGAAATGAGAAACAATGATCGAACTTCTAGTTTCGACGGTGTATTTAACATCAAAGAACAAAATTTCTCTTTTCATTTCTAGGTACATGAAGTCATTTCAGTAAAATACTAAATGCATTTTGTATTATAAATATCGTGAAATATATTTCAGATGTCGATGAATGCGCAAGTAATTCCCCTCCCTGTCAGAATGGAGCGAGCTGCACTAACACACAAGGAGATTATACCTGTACATGTGATTCGGCTTGGCAGGGCAAGGATTGTGACCAAGGTAAACCTCAAATATTCCATTTTCACGGCTTCTCAAACTTTTTAGTAAAATACAATTCAACCAAGCAGTAATAATAAAGGCACTGCTACATTAAGCAGTAAAAGAACTTCAATTATTTCAAGGCATAAAATGAATTAATTTATTTTTTCAGATGTAGACGAGTGTTCCAGCGCTAACCCACCTTGTCAGAACGGTGCTACATGTACCAATTCTGTAGGTGGCTACTCTTGTCAGTGTGCTACAGGATGGAATGGAACCAATTGTGACATTGGTAAATTTATATAACTATAATTTTGTACAACCATGTGATTGTAGTTGCCCTATTCAGGTTCTACTGGGCTATACTACTGCTGTACCACTGTCTCTATTTCGGACAGACAATGGAAGACATGAATTTCAAACGCGACGTAACTTCACGCATTTATTATTGATTGAATATAAGTTTTTTTCCTTTAATTTCGTAATAGTATTTTTTTCTTACAAAAATCTCGATACGTGATATATAAATAATATGTTGGAGTTATCTGTCGGTACTAACCTGTATTATCCTATTTTGCAAGCCACAGCTAATTCATACACTGAACAAAAAAAGAAACTTCCGATTTGTATACAAATATGTATTGTGCTAAAATATCGTTATGTAATAAAATTTATTAAATAGTATCGGCCTTGATGTAAGCTGTCCAGGATTCAACGATTTCAGCATTTGTGTGTGCATTAGCGAAATTGACAACATGAAACTCAACGACGTTACAACGCGTGGTCAAGACCGACAATCCTCATAACACATTTGTGCAATTGATTCCAAACTACCAATACTACTGCTGTCAACACACCCACAATGGAGTCAGTGGACAAACTGCTCATAATCGGCTTGGAGAGAACGGTCTGTTTGGATGATGTCGGTTTTCTTCTTACGCACCGTTATCGGGTTAAATGTCTTTGTGGGCACGCTTAATTTTTACACGCTCATTGGACCCGACCGCGTTGAATTACAGTTTATTTTTGGATGAGACCAATTTTTTGTTCCATGGTGGTGATGGTAGGGCATGCATCTACGTAGGCGAAATGTACGTTTTGCCGACTGTTGTGTTGTTGATCATTTTGGGCGAGGGTTCTGTCATAGTCTGGGCTGCCATATTCCGCTCACCATAAGTCGTGGTTGACAGCATTTTATAATCCCAACATTGCCGCGATTACTTTCTCATTTCTCAAGTCATTCATCTCTTCATTAACAACACTGTTATATCGATTTTTCTTGATCGAAAACGTTCGGGATAATCTATACTGACGTGTCAGGCGTCATCCCAATCCACCCGCGAACCCCAAAGAATTCCACCAGACACTAATTCAGGAATGGAACAATTGCTCTTCACAGTGCAGAAATCGACACTTTAATCAATTCTATGCACCAGCGACGCACTGGAGTCACCAGATCAAGAGATGGTGATACCATGTATTAGGTATTACAAGTATTTTTTATTCGGAACCCTGTCTCATTTTATTCAATTTCCTGAAATTAGTCGTAAACGTATAACCATATTGTTTGTACCACATTATGTATAAAATAACCCTTTTTAATACATGTATAATCTTATCATGTTCTTGTTTGGTTATACCAACCTGTATTCAATCAAAGTTATCGGAAGTTCCTTTTTTTGTTCAGTTTATTTATACGTTTTACATAAATATATTGGAATTAAAATAGACTAGAAAATCGCAATAGTTTATAAATAATCATGTATTAATAATTTCAGATATCAACGAATGTACAAGCAGCTCTCCTCCCTGTCAGAATGGGGGTACCTGTGCTAATTCGCAAGGAGATTATTCATGTACATGTAACTCAGCTTGGCAGGGCAAAGATTGTGACCAAGGTAAATCTCAAATTTTCCATTTCCATGGTTACTCAAACATGTTTTCTTTAAATGCAATTCGACCATAAAATGTGATTTGGGATTGCCGCGTCGAGAAATAATAAAATATAAAGCAATAGTAAAGAATCCGCTATGTTAAGCAATAAAAGAACTTCACATTTATTTCAAGAAATAAAATGAATGATTTATTTTTTCAGATGTAGACGAGTGTTCAAGTGCTTCTCCACCTTGCCAGAACGGTGCTACGTGCATCAATTCTGTAGGTGGCTACTCTTGTCAGTGTGCTACAGGCTGGAATGGAACCAATTGTGATATTGGTAATTTTTTTATTTTTGTTCTTTCAAGAAATTAAACTCAATAGAAGCAATTGCCTTAATTTCTATTGTTATTTTCCATATATCCAGAACAAAAAGAAATTGATAACTCCGATTGAATACAGGTTAGTGTAAATAATAATGTCTAAATAATTTCAGATATCAACGAATGTACAAGCAGCTCTCCTCCTTGTCAGAATGGGGGTATCTGTGCTAATTCGCAAGGAGATTATTCATGTACATGTAACTCAGCTTGGCAGGGCAAAGATTGTGACCAAGGTAAATCTAAAATATTCCATTTCCATGGTTACTAAAGTACTTTTTCTAAAACTTCTATTCGACCATAAAATGTGATTTGGGACTGCCGCGCCAAGAAATAAAATTAATTAATTTATTTTTTCAGATGTAGACGAGTGTTCTAGTGCTGCTCCACCTTGTCAGAACGGTGCTACGTGCATCAATTCTGTAGGTGGCTACTCTTGTCTGTGTGCAATAGGATGGAATGGAACCAATTGTGACACTGGTAAATTTATACAACTGGTAGCCCAGACCATGACGGAACCCACATCCCTTAAACGATCTCGTTCAACAACAAAATAGTCGGCAACGCGTTCATTTCGCCAACGGTAGATGCGAATCCTACCACCATCGCCGTGTTAAAATTGTATTCCAGTATGGTCGGGTCCAACGAGCATGTAAACGTGCCTAATTAAGACGATTTGCCCGATACGTTGCATTTGAAGGCAACTGACCTATGGACGTCGTCCAAATAGACCTTCTCTAACAACAGATTACGAGTAATTTGCCCACTGAATTGATTATTATGAAGTGTGGGTGTGCTGTCAGCAGTAGCGGTGGTAGTTTGAAATCAATTGCGCAACTGCGTTATGACGATATGCCGGTCTTGATTACGTGTCGTGACGCGAGTATTTCCGCGAAGTGGTAGGTCGTCAGTACGTCCCGTCGTTCGTGTTCTAAGCTTGCGTATTGCTCGGAAAGAACTACTAATAACCCTTGCAAATTCTTCTGTTGACATTTAGGCGTAAATTTCTTGGAATTCTTAGCGTATTAAAAATGCTACAACTGCAGAAAGGAAAATTTCTCTTTACAAATTTCAAAGCGCATTCTTTTAAATGACAACACTGTCTGTAAGACTCGTGAACATAGATGAATACTACACAGAACATGTTGAACCATGAATGCACGTGCAAATTGAATTTTACTTTTTCAATTGAAGTAGCGCACGCACAAATGCTGAAATCGTTGAATCCTGGACCGCCCATGTCAAGGCCGATACTGTCTAATTAATTTTATTACACGACGCAACACATATCATGCATGCAATTCGGGTATGTTTTGTTCCGTGTATAAATTAGCTGTGGCTTGCAAAATAGGATGATATTCACTAATCCTTGCTGGTAGCCCCAATACATTTATGTATTATGTATCTACCTTTGTAGGAGAAAAGATAATCAAGAAGTTAAAGAAAGAATCTTATATTCAAATTATGTTACATGCATAAAGTTATTTCACGTTTGAACTTTATGTCTTCCATTGTTCCTTCTGTAATTATTTCTTTTACTTGTACAGTACAGTAATTTAGTTATGCCCATTTTGTTATCCAAGGACGAACGAAAGAGATAATATTAAATGCATGCAATTTTATTTTGGTATGAAACAGTGAACAAACATCGACTACTGTTGAAACTCCCTAATCCGAACCTCTGTAATCCCGAATCCTCTCTAAACCGAACAACACGTCAGCTGGTCCCGATTCTTTATTATGTATTTAATGCTAAAAATCCTGTATTTCGGAACCTTTGCATTCAAAAAACCGAACAAAGTTTGAAGATGCCAAACGTAAAATAAATGCTTTTTAATTACATTTTTGGATTAAGGTTTGTTTTTACAAAGCATGACTTTTTCCTGCAAACGTTGCATTATTTCCAATATGTATTAGGTTGTCCTTATGTAGCATTGCACTTTCCGGACGGTGTGTAAACAAAATCACTGTACGAATCATTGCTATGCTATATATTCCAATTTATGCTATTTATTGCGATCACAAGCACCTGCTTCTTCCAATCACTGTACGATTTATGGTTATGCTATATAATTCAATTTGTACTATTTATAGTGCTTATCGGAACTGGACTCGTTTATACACGGTGTTCTTTTATAATTTTGTAAATTTATAAGAAGGCTATGTAAGTTTGTACGCAGTTAATAAAGCTTAAAGATACTTTTTACTTCTTCGTTACCCGAGTGTGCTTATCTTACAAAAGTCTCGTTGGTTATACCAAAACAACATGCGTTCATTCAGAATCTTTATCTACTGATAGAAATCCTGTTTTGGAAGAAACTGATCAACTACATTGTAAATAATTTCAAGCAAACATACGCATAAATAAATTTGAATGACGAATGACAATCATATGTGAAAAAATATTGATAAACTCTTTAAATAAGTAGAGGTGTATCATTTGCCTTTTTCTAATGTTTCGAGATTTTCACTACAGTTAATATTTCATGGATGAATGAGGAATATTTCATATTTCTGTAAAATGATTGAGACCGGTACCCTCAGGTATATCAGGTATATCCGGCATTTCAGAAATTAAGAAATGTATTTTGTAATACTCATTGTTGTGAACTCTGTTAATTAAGTTTGAACACAATCTTATATCTCTTACGGCTTGACCTTCCATGTAAACCTTACAAATGCCTCAGGAGCATACAAAACCAGTGCTATTACCAAAAAGTACTATCTTATTTCATCCTAATATTTTCAAGCAATACAAGTATATAAATTAGGATTACAAGTACATTTGTACTTCTTTCACTGACATATACGGACAATAATTTTGAAAAGACAATTACAATCTTATGTTAATAATAATTTCTAATTGATTTCAGATATAGACGAATGTGCAAGCAACTCCCCACCCTGTGCAAATGGAGCGACATGTACTAACACACAGGGAGATTATACATGCACATGTACAACTGGATGGCAAAGCAAGGATTGTGATGTTGGTAAGAAGACAGTTTTAGTAGACTGAATTCATTAAGTATATTTAAAACAGCTAGATAAGGACATAATATACTTCTTAGGTACAACTGAAAAATAGCGTTAATTAAAATTGTATTAGTAAGTGATGTTCTAATATCATCGAAGTCCAGAATTTATTGTGACGTTGGTAAGATGACCGATACTGTTTATTATATTTTTGCTTCCTGTTACATCTATTTTATGTACAAAACAACGTCTCTAAGGCTACATAGGAAGTAGAACACCTGAGGAAATATCACGCACGGAACATAAACACGCCAATACGACACTCTCAGACGTTTTCCAACAGCCACCAAACAACACAAAGACTAAACTACCTATACAATACGACACTCTCAGACGTTTTCCAAAACCCAGCACAGCTCACACTCCACAAAACAATAAGCAATCAGCATGGTCAGAACACCCACCTACACAAAGACTATAGAAATTACAAAAAAAACTTTAATAAACAATCGGTAAATAATTTAAAATACAAATTAGAAACAGATAAAGCTATAAAAGTCGCTACATCCATGTATATACTGGTTATTAGTATCAAACAAAAGATGATGTTGAAGTACATGATGTATTTGGCTGCACTTCGGTAACACATTCGTAAATGTTGCAGAGTGGTTACAATATTTTGTTTGAACTTAATCCCTTTTTGTTAGATATGACACTTAATTATGACACAATCCTCGTAAAGAGTAATTACACTTTGTTTATAAGTTTGCTCGTAATATAAGCAATTCAGAGAATACTTAAAATAACTGGTTTGTTACCGATTTCAACCGTCTCGATTTGTTTCAGACATCAATGAATGTGATGCCTCCCCATGTGTCAACGGTGCGTGTATCAATGGACCGGGTGTGTATTCCTGTGACTGTGATGGTGGTTGGACCGGCACTCACTGTGACGAAGGTAATCTAGAAATCTGTATTGCATTTATTGATAACAAAACTTGGGTAGACTATATGGAGGGCTCTCTGTGATCGAGTGGTTATGGTGTCTGACTAATCATTACTAGTCCCCCACCGCTGTGCGTGCGAGTCCCACTAGGTACCAAACTTCACAAGTGAGGAAGCTGTCCGCGTAGCTTACGGAAGGTCAGTGCTTCTACCCAAGCATGCGCCCGAGGTTCTTCCTCCACCGTTAAAGCTGGAAAGTCGCCAATGACTCTTTATTCTAGCGTTTTGTTTCCGTACAAACCTGTACTATAAATAAACATAAAAACATGTCTAGTTACCTACTCACTGTTAAAAATTTGAATTGTGTTACCGCAACCCAACCTTGGCTTAAAGAAGGCTTAATTTTAATCTCGTTTATACTACAGATATAGACGAGTGTTTGTCAGACCCATGCACGAATGGAGCTACATGTGACAATCTGCTAGACGACTACTATTGCAACTGTACTGGTGGCTGGCAAGGCAAAGACTGCGATATTGGTAAGGATATGACCTACGTGCAGCTATGCAAATCCGTTCTTTCTGCTGACATTTATTTATTATCACTTATCATTTATATTTATTGTCACGTAAGCGGTAATATGCTAGATTTATGCTATAAATCTTACCATTTGATGAGACTGTCGGAAGACAACAAATTAATCTAATTAAAATATATACATGTGCATCATCTACATTACATTGCAAACAGTCGGATTTATTATCTTGAGTATTTTTCTGAATGTCACTTCCGAATTCGCTTTGCATGTTTGACATTGTTCAACAAAAGTTCATTAAACAAAAAGCACGTATGAGTTATACAGTTTGGAATGATAACAAAAAATAGTTTTAGTTAGTGTGGGATTTGTTAAAATATTGTGGGATGTTTACATTCATTATAATATAATTTATGTAATGCATTTTGCTGATGCATTCATACAAATATACAAGATGACGCTGATCAATTAAAATGATACAAAAACCGGGGGGAAGTGTGAGGTTGGGCCCACTAAACTAGTTTAAACCCTCTGTTGCTTTGCTTACAGACCGTTCCAAGGTTAAACCTTCTCGTAGACTGTGTTTTATCCTACAGTTTTTTATGTTCTTGTGTTGGTCTGGTTTTAGACTAGTGGGTTCAGGGGAGGTAGTATTTTTTGAGAAGGTGGGGCTTTTGTACGCTTTTTTTTTCTAATGACCCTTTTCATTTCTATACAATATTACTAAGAAATTAGGTCAAATTTATATTCAATATCATCGCGATGTCGTTGTGACCGTAAAAATGATTATTGCTTGATAAAGATAAATGTTCTTTTCAGATATAAACGAGTGTGACAGCAGTCCCTGCGTCCACGGAACCTGTAACAATCTACCAAATGCTTATTCGTGCACTTGTAACCCCGACTATACAGCCCGAAACTGTGACTACAGTAAGTTATTTAAATAAGCTTTCTTAGAGCAATTTTCTTGTGTGGTCTTGAACATTGTTCAATTGTTTTTATATATTAAATCAAATGGCATTGACTGACTTGCACAAAAGAACCATCAGGCCGCGAACGTGGTCCAGTGGTTAGTGCGCTGGTCTAGCAACCCGGCGAGCAGGGTTCAAATCCCGGTCGAGGCAGGTCACGCCCTTCTCTGGAAATTTGACCAAAATGTCGATTTTCCTCTATATGTGGAGAAGTTGCCGGCTCTTTGTGGAAGGGTAAGTTAGTATACAGTCCAGGAAAACCGGATTGGTGAATAACTGAAAAAAATGTTGAAAAATGGCGTTAAATCCAGTGAAAGTCACCCAGAGGCTTGCTGTATCTACGAAGTAAGGTCGAACAACTGTGCGAGACAGGAGAGAAAATGGATTGAGTCAAATACATTTAGAAAGTACAGTAAAACCCCGATTTTTCGAAAACGGATTATCCGAAAACCTGGTGTAGTCCGAAAAGAAATTTGGATGATTCGCCTCTAATTTTTGTTTTATTAATAAATTGCTTTAATAGAAGAAGTTTAATGATATCATAATTTGACTTTAAAATGCAATTGACATTAAAAGTGTTCACTTTATGTTTCGTAGTTTATAAATTGTCACGAAATGCTAAAAACAAACAATACATAGGATTTCCCATAATTGTTTAATACTTCGGACGACAAAGATATTAGTGATGCTGGTTCGTGTTTGTGACTATATAATGGAATTTTGTTTCGGACTTTGACTTTATTCAGTGTTCGTTTTTATTGAAAACGTATGCTTACAATATTCTTATAACATGTATATACATTGCATTTCATTAACTGATCAAATTTTATAAATCTACATGTTCGTCATAATGTATTTTGGAGTGTTCTCCCTTTATTTTCATATAAAAACACTCTAGATTTCCATTACCCCGAATTATCCGAAACCTCGGATTATCCGAAACCCCGAATTATCCGAAACCTCGGATTATCCGAAACAATTTTTTGTTCCCGCCGATTTCGGATAATCGAGGTTCTACTGTAATTCGATCTGAAGCGATACCTTACTATATATATAACTGAATGAATTAAATTTCAAATTCAAATGCAAATGTATTTTTATAGCGCAAAAGGTGTAAAATATGTTACTGCACTTCATACGGTGTCCTGTTTTGTGCCCTGTATAACTAGAACAAAAATCATAGTATATTTATAGTACATCACTATCAATCAATATGTCAGTTACATGACTGAATATTTGAAATAAGTATGTCTTCAGTCTTTTTCTGAAGATGTTTTCATTACCATTCACCACCTCATTTCCAATGGCTTGTACACTGGTCGTTATAAATCTAAGCTTAACAAATCCTTATCATTTGAATAGATACGCCAACATTATCTTATCAAAATCATATGGTTATACGCACCGTATTCATTAAATGTGTGGAAAGGTAAAAAAATGATAAATAAACGGCTACTGGCTGACTGGTAGAATTAAGTACTAATCACCGATGAACCGTTATGACAGGCATAGGAAGGAATCTCTCATTAAAGATGTCTTTGCAAGAGCGAATAGTCTGAACTGAACACTGAACGTTATTCAAAGTATGACAAAAGCATCATATTGTATTTTATTTTTGATAGAAATCGGAACACCAATGGACGGTTCCTGGGGCGCTTGGGGAAAATGGAGAGGCTGCAGCGCCACTTGCGGCACAGGAACTCAGAAGAGATACAGGGAATGTGACGATCCTTCACCCGACTATGGTGGCCTTCCATGTCCGGGAGATTCTTATGAGTCTAGATCTTGTACAGCAACTGCGACATGTCCTCGTAAGTAACTTGAATATCACATTGGTCCTTATTGTGCAACATCCGACTGTATAAATTTAATATATTTTAATCTAATGATAGCTAATGATAGCATGATCGATGGGTACCCTGTCGTGTAGAGGATCAAGGTTTCGTAGGAATATGTTCATCTTTGAATTTACTGGTAATTTCTTATCATTTATCAGTCGTCTCTCGCCTTTGAATTGTACGCCAAGTTTGAGCTATAATTACTTCAAAATAAATGGAGAGAAAAGTTATTACAGGTAGGTAAACCAGAAGCTTAGGTTTAGATAAACAGTCGCCTTGCATACGTGCCACTACGTTATCAATAAAACTATATGAGTCAAACAAACTTATGGCAAATACAGTAAATGTTAGCACCGCTGACAAACTTAATGACATGATTAGTTGTTTAGCAAAGGAAGGAAAATGTCATCTTACGTTGAGGGTATTTATCTGCACACTAGTTTGAATTACAATGGCGTATATTTAAATGTCTGCCTTGTTGATATGATGTATATATCTTTTGTTGCAGCTCAAGTGGATGGCAACTGGGGTCCATGGTCTACGTTTTCAGCTTGTTCCAAAACATGCGGCGAGGGATCACAATCAAAGTTCCGCTTGTGTAACAGCCCGGCTCCAAGCAACGGAGGTGCGGGGTGCAGTGGAGATCAAGTTGTGGTATCAACTTGTAATGACCAGGATTGTGATGATAATGATTCGTACGGAGCTGCTTATGTTAATGTAAGTTATTGTCCTCTCTAAAATATACTCACTGGATTGGGTTTTATTTTCTACAAAATGAATTTTAATGTTTAGAACCATTCTATACTTATTGGCTTGAAGCCAGACCAAACAGAGCAGCCCTGACCACTCTCCATTTTAATTGCTCAGTTGCTCAAAATGATACATATGGTATGAAAATATACGTGTACAATACAACCTTTCCAAAACAACACCCTTTGGGTGAAGCAAAATCATATTGTTATTGAGAGGTTGTTGCTCTAGAGAGGTTAAATTAATAGTTAAATCGTTTTGAGGGGAAAATCATGCTGTTGTTGAGGGGAGATTGTTGCTCAAGAGAGGGCCGCTCTGGAGAGGTTTCACTGTATTTCAATCATTTCAGCGTTGTCCATCGGGATTTTTCACCTGCCAGTCTGGTGGTATCACGTGTATTCAGGACACATTTGTCTGCGATTGTTATGAGGAATGTGAAGACGGTAGTGATGAATTGATTCCATGGGCTGGCGACGCTTGTAATCAAGTGTGTGAAAATGCCGCACCGGGTAAGAATTTATTAAATGTTGCAATCAAAGACTTTGTGAGCTTTTTTTTGCATTCGTAATAAACAAGCTAATCTATAACGATAACGCGTAAAGTTTATATGAAGAAGGATTAATCACTGGATGTGTGTTTTTGTGTCCTATTCTTGAGACTGATCGTTCATTTTAACCCTTTACCTCATAATTCCGCATTTCCCCGCATCTGAAGCAGACGACTTTTGAAACATTGTGGCAAAAGAAGCCATTGCTTGTAATGAGCAATGGCATCTTTTGCCACATTGTTTTCCACTCTGTCAGAGAGAAATAACCCAATTTCTTACGAAAATGATGGGGTTTTTATTTTGGAAGACTCCAAAATATGCTTATGAATCAAAGGGTTAAAGGCTAGTAAGTTGCATTTATACAAAAGCATTTAGTAAAATATTGTGTTGAAAAGAGAAAATCTATTTATATCGTATGGCATTTGCTCTGAAATGTTTTATAATTGTGTTGATTCGGAGATCTGTTACATAACATTGTGAGATATTAATATATTCAACATTTATAGTAGCCCTTCGTCCGAAAGTGGCATTTCATATGTTGTATCAGCTGTTAAGATATTCACATACCAATCTGGTGTCGAATTCTGCATTGTTATTCATTGTATTTTGCATGAATTTATGACGCATTTACTTGATTACTTGAATATCAACAAGCATTCCATCAACAATTCTATCTCTGTCCTGATTATAAAACATTCTTCTGAAGTTAGAAGTATAGAACATCTTACGCGGTAAGAATTTCATGTTCGATAGGGTAATGACACGAAAACCATTTCAGGTTTAATTAAAGGAACATGCCCAATCAGTTTGACTCGGAAATGTATGACATATCTACATATGGCTTTGATTTTTCCATTTTTTTCAGGTCTGGTCATGTCGTTTTACGTGATGTTGATGCTTCTTCTGGTAGCAATGCGCCTACTGTAGTCGGGAATATGTTTATAGCAACAACACAAAAAACAACAGCATTAATAATTCAGAAGAGGATTTTAGTATTAATATACCTTAAGTTTTGAAAATGTGAATAAAATAATCATCAAGTACTGCTGGTTCCATTGATTGTTCAATTTTAAGTTCACTGCGCATATTTTCGAAGACATTATGTGATTGATGACATCACACATTGAATAAAACATGTCTAGTAACTTTGATGTGTAAAAAAAACACCGAAATCGTGAAATATGTTATCCTGTTATTTCAATTACGACTGAATCACACATACAGTGTAACTACATATTCAGTAAAACGACTACTTGTTTAGCATTTCTCAATATCTCATCTGTATTTCCTCTGTATTAAAACTTGATAATGGGACCACCTCAATGTTACTTCTCATATATTTCGTACTACAAGGAAAAACGTGATAAAAAAGCAAAAAAAAACTGTTACTATTTGTCACCTTGTACTTCTGTCTATAATATATGGATTATGTTTGTACTACCATAGTCATTGTAGTATTTTATAGCTGTTTTCATTTGTCACTATCATTCAGATTCTAGCACTGATAAATGGGATAAATCTTGTATTTGTCTTTTTTGTCTTTTTGCATTTATGTTGTGTATTCATCCAGAGTGAATGATACCATGCCTTTGGGAAATTATGAGGCTTTTATACCACTGCGATCAAATTTTAGATTGGGACATATTTCCGGTAGGAGAAGTAATCGGAAGTCAGTTTGCATATGATAGGATACAGGACAATATCTTTAACACTGGCAAGTCCAAGGACGGATTTTGGGGGGGGGGGCAAACCCGGCGTGCGCCCCCTCTAAAATCTGGCAAGCATATGTAAGAAATAACGTCAGCTTTGTGCTGATTGTGTCCATACTCTACATAAACTTCTAGACTTTACGCGCCCCTAACCAAAAGTCCTGTATCCACCCCTGGCTATCAAACAAAAGACTGATTTAGGGCATGATTTCTTTGTCATTTTATCATTTCAGCGTCACGTGATTACACACTCTGATTACGTATTTACATACGCGCGCAAAAAGAAAACAATTTACGTTGCTTTAACGTGTACACCGGAAGTTCAAAATACGGACGAGTCCCGGAAAGAATTAAAGGGGCTTCCGTATAAAAAGGTCTTTTACCATGACATACCCTTGAATGGTGTCTAATACTAACATGTATTTCGAGATTTTTATTATCGTTAAAGTATTTGTATGATGATGCAAAAACGTTTTTATTTAATTTCATCATCGTTCTGATTCTAAAATAATAGTTCATTTGAAAGAAGCAATTTAATATACGGTGAAATTTATATACAAATTTGAAGAAACCGATGAAATTTATATAAGAAATTTGATGAAACCGATGAAATTTATATAAGAAATTTGATGAAACCGACGAAATTTATATAAGAAATTTGATGAAACCGATGAAATTTATATAAGAAATTTGATGAAACCGACGAAATTTATATAAGAAATTTGATGAAACCGATTATATAAGAATTTTGATGAAACCGATTATATAAGAATTTTGATGAAACCGATGAAATTTATATAAGAAATTTGATGAAACCGATGAAATTTATATAAGAAATTCGTCTTAGAGAAGAACATGATTCCTCCAGTTGACTTCCGTCACGTAAAGCGCCCTGGTGTTATCTTCAAGCGCTAAGTACATGTTGCTGAGGTGTTTAAATTGTATGTCTTTTCAATGTGTTTGACTCAGAGGTGGGAAACCATGACTACAATATCGTCTTTAGCACTATTGTTGCGAACTATTGCATTTTACTCAATGTGATATGTTCATGATTTTATCAAGATATCGATTTACAGTTCAGTGAAAATGAACTTATCGCACAAATAGACGTGGAGGTGAAAACATGGTATATTGTAGCTTCAATAACGTAACCATTAAAGCAGATATGTGTACGTATGTACCTGCGAGAATGGTTTGTGGTATTATCATAGCTAAGTAGATTTTAGGTCGTGAAAATAAGTGAGAACTTTAAGGATGCCATTTAAAAGTTTTTTAGGGGTAAAATTAGACTACTAGTGCTAGTTATTATCTGTAAATACCCCCCAAAAAACAAATTGGAACGTATAATGTAGTTTTAGGGGCCATGACTTACATACTTAGGTAATGCCCTAGTCAGTTCATCATAGAAATTGCATACAATGTGGAATGCGCTTTGTAATGGAAATACTTCGATAAGATATTAATAGCAGTTTGCGAGATCGCGCGGACGAGTGTGTGTGTATGTGTGCGCGCGTGTGTGTGTATGTGCGCGTGTGTGTGTGTATGTGTGCGCGTGTGTGTGTGTATGTGTGCGCGTGTGTGTGTGTATGTGTGCGCGCGCGTGTGTGTGTGTATGTGTGCGCGTGTGTGTGTGTGTATGTGTGCGCGTGTGTGTGTGTATGTGTGCGCGTGTGTGTGTGTATGTGTGCGCGTGTGTGTGAGAAAATCACGTTCTGCAGCTATGATGTTCTGGTATTGACTTAAAAGTATCATAGCTTCAGTGCTTGGTCGCGATGACATTTCAGAACCATTTTTGCAGTTTTGTCCGGATTCATTATCAGATCTTTCATAACAATCGAGCAACAATAACGTACAATAATATCTCAGGGTACCTGTAAAGTTTTTAATACCAAATGTAGATGACAAGGAAGTCTATGGAAATCACACAGGAAATAACGAAACAAGGTAAGATATTTCATGAAATATCAATTCCAATAACAGTGGACGTTTAGAGAAAATTATTATGCATTTCAAGACAAAAAGGTTTTTTTCAAGTTTTCGAATTCATCGAGTTTTTTTACACGACTGGGTTCCTAGGCTAAATAACAGATTCTTTAATACTGCTTACCAGTACTTCACAGATTCCTCTGAGGCCAAACAAATAAATACCTGGCTCATGCAATTATCTCCTAAAATATTTGGTCGGTAGGTCGACATTACATATTTCAAATACATCTTGTTTAGTTCTTCACCTTGTTTTTCATCCTGCTTAACTCTTCTTTTGTTTATTTCTTCACCGTCTTTATTTTTTCATCTTGCTTAGTTTTTCATCTTGTTTGGTTCTTCATCTAGTTTAATACTTCATCTTGTTTGGTTCTTCATCTTGTTTGGTTCTTCATCTTGTTTGGTTCTTCATCTTGTTTAGTTTTCCATCTTGTTTGGTTCTTCATATTGTTTAGTTTTCCATCTTGTTTGGTTCTTCATCTTGTTCAGTTTTCCATCTTGTTTGGTTCCTCATCTTATTAAGTTTTCCATCTTGCTTGGTTCCTCATCTTGTTTGGTTCTTCACCTTGTTTGGTTCTTCATCTTGCTCAGTTTTCCATCTTGTTTGGTTCTTCACCTTGTTTAGTTTTCCATCTTGTTTGGTTCTTCATCTTGTTTGGTTCTTTACCTTATTTACTGTTCATATGAGAATGAAAATATCAGCAAGAAAAAAGTGATTGAGACTGAACAACAGTACAACCTCTCCAGAGCGTCCTTTCCCGAGCAACAACCTTCCTTCAACAAAATGAGTTTTTCCATTATACAATTAATCATTAATTTAACCTTTCCAGATCAGCGACCTCTCTACAAAAACATAATTTTGCTTCTCCGAAAGTTTGTTGCTTTGGAGAGGTTGCACTATATTGTCTAGGATCGGCAGAAAAAAACAGGGTTAGATGGATTAGCGAAAACCATGAACTTTTTTACGCCTTATTACCTCGAATAAAGCAAGAATAATCTATCATTTACTGCTCATTTCTGTAGCTTTAATTGATTTGTAATTGTACATACATGTATATAAATTCAATAAATAACAACTACCTCACTGAGACATAAGAAAATGACGACCACAAAAGGGTAATAATATTTCGAGGAAGGGGCGGATACCACCTTTGAATTGGTTCAGCAAAATCTTCATATTACGACTTCATAAACAATGACGTGTTAATCATAAATGTGGCTGAATATCGACAAGACATTTGCGATACAATAAAGTGCGATTTCAATAAAAAACAACATTAAATGACCATTTACAAAATCATGATATGCTTTACAACTTTGGAGCTAAACATTAAGGAACAATAACTTTGAAGCACACAGGGGTTATCTTTAAACGAATTATTTTTGCGATTCCTTTAAAAATAAAATTTAGAAGCTTGCCCCTCATCGCCGTGTGTTCGAATCTCATCCGAGACCAGAAAAATTCACATGTAAAGAAACTTTCCAACTGGTTTTCGAGAGGTCAATGGATTCTGCCCAGCTGTACGCCTGGGGTCTTCCTTCATTGTTAAAGCCGGAAAACATCGCCAAATGACCCTGGCTGTTGATAAGACGTTAAGCTCCAAAGCAAAAAAAAACCCTTTGAATATGACAAGAAAAAAAATCGCTACATGTAAAATTGTAAAAGAATGACCAAAAATATAGTTTGAATAATTTAGCATCAAAATAAAACAAGGGAATATAAATCGATTTTTGCATCACCATGGTTAGCGAAATAGTGATATATCAGCGGATTGCAGTAAAACTCGCCTGAAACTCATATGATGTGTCTTAATATGTGGACACCACTTGAACATACAGGTACATAAATACCGGTTAATTCTGATTATTTATTCATTATATATTCATTGGATTTGGCGATAATTAGGGGCTCCTCGTGGAAACTCATAAGGTAATGAAACAGTTTATGTTTCTTCTAATATTGTTATATGATTACTGCGAAAATGTCATAATAAGGTTTGGTATATTTTGGAAAAAAAATCACCCACTTTAACCTAAGTTAAAAATGTTGATTAGATACACAGTGTAATAATTTTCAATTGAATTTTTGTGTTTTTTAAGGTATCAGGAGAAGTAACATAAAGTACGGAAAGATGAAAGGAAATTAACGAATTATGAAATAACTAATTGACCATTATAGAATTTTTTTTAATTCTAATTGCGCGTTGAATATCAGACTATGATTCAAGTATATTATGTACAGTAAAACCCCACTTAGCCACCACCGCAATATAACGACCACCTCAATATAACGACCGCTAGTTATCGGACCGCTTTCCAAAGTTTACTATTTAATTCAACTTGATAATCAGACCATCTCAATTGTTTTTTTGGCGTTTTTATCGAGGTTTTACTATATTTTGTTTGTTAAAGCACATACAAAACTATCTTAACCTTAATGCAGTTTTGCTGCAGACCGTTCCTTGGCGGAACCCATCCGGATATGGTCTTATGTATTGGAATGTGGTATTATGTGGAATGTGGTATTTTGGGGAAGGAGGTATTTTGGGGAAGGTGGGATTTGGGGAATGTGGTATTTTGAGGAAGGTGGGGTTTGGGGAATGTGGTATTTTGGGGAAGGTGGGATTTGGGGAAGGTGGAATTATGGGGAATGTGGGATATGGGGAATGTGGTATTTTGGGGAAGGAGGTATTTTGGGGAAGGTAGGATTTTGGGGAAGGTGGGATTTTTTGTATGTGCTTGTTTATTGGAATCTTTCATCATGTATGTATTATTTGTACAGTACAGCCCCTGAAAACCGGAATGAAAGTCGGATAATTTTTCAAGTCCCATTTTTTCTCTTCTATCATCAATATTTCTCTGAAAACCGAACCTTTGACCCAGTCAGGAAGGGGTCCGATTTTCAGGAGTTATATTCTATATAATCTGTATAACTTAATATCGAAGAAATATAGAAAAACAATCGGAAAATAAGTTTTGTTTACGTACGAAGTCTTAATATTGAGACGTTTTTCTCTGGGGTCAAACAGACAAGGTCATTTGGGAACTTTTCTAAATTAACAATGAAGGACGTACACCTTTGAAGAACATTCGGCCCTCAGTAAACTACCTAGACATCTACCTCATATGAGTAATTCATCTGGTCTCGGGTAGGGTTTGAACTCACTGCGGTATGGGGCTAGTGTGCAATTGTAGTCATCTGTAGGTGAGCCTTATGCATGTATAGTATTTACAATAAATGCTACCACACATGTATACATAAGCACACGTACAAAAATAAATATATACATAAAATATTGTGTCACTCAAATGTTTACATATTGTAATAAAGAACCGCGTCTTATATTTTTCAGTGCAATAGAACCTTTTCTTTTATTAAAACATGGAAACCCAGAACACTACAACAGTACCACAAATTAACTGGGCGTTTCAAGCATCCGACTCGCAGAGGACAAATATAACTATCCACAGACGAAGGGAAACTTTGTGCGGACACGATGGGTCATCCAGGGAACGTACATGTCAGCTGCTGAAGCTTCTGATGCTGGCAAGCTTACCTGGAATTATTTTGATCATTCGGAACTCTGTCTCTTTGGTGTCAAACGTACAGGTAAATACTATGTATTATATTTGTCTCTTTGGTGTCAAACGTGCAGGTAAATACTATGTACATGTATTATATTTGTCTCTTTGGTGTCAAACGTACAGGTAAATACTATGTATCATATTTGTCTCTTTGGTGTCAAACGTGCAGGTAAATACTATGTACATGTATTATATTTGTCTCTTTGGTGTCAAACGTACAGGTAAATACTATGTATTATATTTGTCTCTTTTACGTCTTTTAGTTGATGCTTCATATGCTTCATAAATTGTCAACAATTGATTCTGTGATGTTTTTTATTTGTGTGACACTCAATGCCAGAGCTGTGCTATCAATACCAAGGACCAAGAATGATATTTCGCGTTTAGTAAAATTGTCAGCTCTAGACTATACTGGACTAGAAATGATCATAGGCGTAAAAATGTTTGTTTCTGGTAAGCCGACCCTACCCTAATTTTTATCAGGCCAGATGAACGGTATATCCACTGTCTCACTATTTCACTTTTTTGCCTTTTATCGCGAATAATACAAATAAAAAAATCCCAGCCTTCTTACCTACCTGCCCTATTTTTAATGGTGATGTGACCAGAAACATACGATTTTTACGACCGAGTAGTTCTGAACAACTAGCGTACTTGATGCTATATTAAACATTGATTCATGAATTTGTTTATAAAGTCAGAACATATACAATGGATGCAATTAATAACACCGGGCAGCGAGTCAAGACTAAGAAATCACGTCATAGTATCAATTTAGCTAATGTTATATTAATGACTGAATTCCCATTAAATCAATCAACTGAATTAATATTCTCTTAATTGCAAACTGGAATTAATGGCCAATGACGTCAAAATTCAATTCGTCTCTGAAGTATCCAAAGTAACGTAATGTTCTCAATAAAATTCATCCTATTGTATTTGCTTATCTCTCGATTTTGCGATAAATGCTAAGGCAACATCTCATCTTACTATTAGAGAATACATCACGTGCGAAAGTTTCATTAGTAGCACGTGTTTTGGTACTTCAGCGTGATAGTATGTCTACAAAGATGCCATCTTTATCACCTGCAATGTTTGTTTAGTTATCAACCGGTCTTATTGTTGTTTGTTGTACGTTATGAAACTTTTACTATTAAGTGAGGCGATCAACGAATCACTCACATTCTTCATTTCCATTTATTAAAGTTACTCAACAAACAGATTATCGTAACTTGCAAATATACAATTTTTATTTAACATATAAGATGTGATCACCCAGGTAACTATTCATACGCTTGTCAGTTGATCGATTCACTTCTCTCCCACCACTGGTTCATACATCAAGTCGTTGGTCGCTTATGTAATATGATCTAAAAAGTTTAGTACTTGATGGTGACTAGGAAGGAATTGATTTTTTTTCGCTGAATAAAAGGACAATATTTTTTCTCTGGAGCTAAACGAACTGTTTCTTATGTTTGAATTAAAATTTCCTGCGTCGGGTAAATGTAACTTGGGAGTGAATGGAAATACAGGAAAATTGACTGATGTATATATTTGAAATGCTATTGAAAACAGGCAAAAAAATCCAAATTTACAAAATTATTCGTATACTATAAACAGAATTGTCAAAACTTCAGGTCCCAACTAATAAAATCTAATTATCCATATTAATAAAAACAGATATGTGAAAGAAGGCATCGTTTAACTGTAATAATTCAAATATTTCTATTTGCAGACTTTCAATGATAATAAGAACATAAAGAAAAACATCTACTTGAGTCTTGAGTTGAGTCTGGTCATTCACAATCTTCAAATAGAAAGAGGGACCACAGCCCTATACATATCATCTAATGGGGATCCATTCGTGTGGCCGAGACTTGCAGCTTATTATACCCAAACTGACGACGCAATCAAGACCCTTTCTGCTTGGATACCGTTGCCAGGTGATGATGTCAGTTTCAAATCACGTGATCATTTCCAAGCATACATTTCGACATTCAGAGACAACTTAGATCCACAAAATGTAAGTCTGCGCCAAGCCGTGAAATTCTACACTGATATAAACGCCATGTTCATCAAAATGATTGCAAAAAGTATAAATATAGCAAACCGTTTTGAATTTTGGACTGAACTCACAGCGTACCAAATGCTAATCATCAGCAAAGAGCAAGCCGGAATAGAAAGAGCTATTGGCAGTACGTATTATGCTAGAGGTACGTAAACACATTTATAAACATTTTTGGCCATGTACGAGGGTTGATCAAGAAATACTAGGATTATCCCACTCACAGCAAAACTTTTGGTTTAATTGTGTATCACTAACTTCATCTTTCACTTCATGTGAACTTTGACTATAATCCCGGTTATTTTGGACCATCCCTCATACAGGAAAAGGTCACTTAGAGATTACTTCATCAGTACGACCATCTCATTACTTAACAACCGCTCATTGTAAGTCCAGTTTGCAGTATATCTGCAACTAGTTAATGATACCACCGCAATGTTAAACAGGTTTTTGTCCCAAGGGTGGATTTAGTAACGAGGTTTTACTGCATAAAGTTAGCAGCCTGCTCTAACATTATTTTACATAAATTGTTCAAAAGGAACATACCCCATACACAATGTATATACACATCTTACTTTGCCTTGCATTTTTCCCTCGTTGTGATACATCTATACATACATATTTGTACTGGTAAGTATTCCAAGAATAAAATCAACTAATGTCACACTTAGGGTTGTTAGCCCTTTTCTTCTCTGGGCTTAAAGTTTCATCAACAGCCAGAGTCATTTGGCAACTTTCCATTTTTAACGGTAGAGGAAGACCTAAAACGTTCGTCTGGTTAGAACCACCATAATCCCGTATGTCAGCTGGACAGTTTCCTCACATGTGATTTTTCTAGTCCAGTTGGGATTTGGACTCAAAGCGGTGAGGGACTAGTGATTAATAGTCAGAGACCATAACTACTCGGCCGCGGGGGCCTCTGCGCAAACTACATATCTTAAGCTCAATTTCGTAGCTCCAGCGAAGAAAGGACAGTTTTTTATATTTTTTATTTTGCTCAGACCGGCGTTTGTCAACATGTCAGTCGGTATAATCACGAAATAAACCTAGATTTAACCAAATAAAGATATTTCAATAACGGAACACCTTGATTAGCGTCAAAATTACAAGAAGCACGTATAGATTTTTTTTGTATTCGAGATAAAGTCATACTCATCCTTTAAACGCCTCATCTTCTTTCTCTCTACTCTTCCTTCTCTTCCTCTATCACTCCACCTGTTCCATCCATTCTCCGCCTCCATGAACCGCCCTCCTTCTTTTCCCCTCCTTCGTCTATATTCCGGTTCCATGACTATTTTATAGCCAGCTCTAATTACCCATATTATTATTTCCCTTCTATTCCCAATCTATTCATTCCGTCTTTCTATTTCCGCTCGCCCATATCTAATCTTTCCTGACAACACACCACACCTTCTCTGGTCATATTTCAACATTTTTTTAAATCAACTATGAATTTCAAAAAACACGTGAAGCTCTTGACATCTTATTAGTGTGAAATAATAAAAGGCATAAAGAAGCAGCGGTCTATTGATCTAACAATGTTGTGGTGCTATTTTACCTATTTTCTCGGCTGAAGTACATTAAAATTTAATGGAAACTACAGCGCAACCTCTCCAGAGAGGCCCTCTCTTGAGCAACAACCTCCCTTCAACAACAACATGTTTTTTCTCCACTAAACGATTTGATTATTTATTTAACCTCTCTATAGCGGCAACCTATCAACAACAACATAATTTTGCGTCTCCCAAAGGGTGTTGCTTTGGAGAGGTTGCACTGAATTAGGATAAAACGTATCGGTGCAAAAAGGACTTTTGGGTCCGTTTATATTACAAAGTTGATGGCATCAACCTCGCATGTATCATTCAGTTTATCTACCGTTGCCTTAACAATTAAATTCAGCTACCTGTAACAATGAACGTTGTTCAATCAGTTCGTTAGTAGTTTCATGGTAGATAATGACTTATATAGAGAATACAATGAACTCTTTGTCTGAAAGTTCAAATCGTATTTTAAAGGCCCAGGAGATGCCATGTTCGTATAAGCAATTTGTTTGCATGAAATGTTTGTGGTTAGAAATCTTTTCAATTTTCAAAATATTAATTATGTTTCCCCCGTGGTTGATACTGGCGAGTTGAAATGTTTTACATTCATTGATCATCGAAAAATATCCGACTATACCAAACCTCTTTGTTGTGACGGTATTGACTTTAGATAATGATGTGTCGGATTTTTTTTCTCATCACAGTCACATGCACAAATGAATTCGGACTCAGACAAAGTTTGTACAGTAATTGTTTTTTTTTCTCTCATCTAAACGTGACATAGCGCGTTAAAGATGAACCACGAGTATCCCAAAAGAATTGTGTAATTATTCCATATTAATATTGTCTGTGAAATTACTGAGATAGATTTATCTTAGTATTCTATTATTGAAACATTCATGAGTACAAAACGTATTGGTTCTTAACACAACCCCGTTTATGAATATGATAAAACTTGCTTTGATGACAACACACGTATAACATTCTAATTCTCATCTAAAGTGATTTAAAGGTTTACACGGCAAGATTTTTAAAACTAAGTTAAGATTTGAACAAGTTATCAATTTTATTACATTAGGATAGTTCCAATGTTTTTTATCGATTATTTCATAGTGTACAATCTAATAAAAAATGTAATTCGTCTTCAATAACATAGTTACGTTTACATAGCTTTCTTGTATTGTATAGAATGTGTATTGGCCTAGCCACCTACCTATTTCTGTTTCAAATCCATGTTATGGAAGATGAAACATGATAAATTGTTTACAGTATTTCGAACTGGCGGTCGGACGGATGTTTTGATCGAAGGTGAGGTAGGTGCGTTCCTGTAATAGCATCAGATGGAAATCCAGACATGATTTAGGGTTACTTCCCATTACATAACTGTTGTTGATTTGAAGCATTTGTATCCAAAATAACCTTGTTTTGGTGGCGCTTATTATTTGGGCCGTTTTTCCTCTGTATCAGGGCCGAAATACTGCTTATAAGCGCATGACACATGAGAAAAAAATTCAAATGGCCAAAGATATAGTGCGGCGCCTAGGTGAGAATATCGATCGGAATTGAAAATTTTCCATGTTTGAGCGAATAAATAACGAACGATGTACATACAGTAAAATGGTTTCGTATATATTTGTTCAGAGCATAGATAATAACATTCCAATACAAAAAGAATTAATTAGTAATGATCACCTAATATTTTTTGCCAACGAAACCGATAAACTCATTCCATTTGATAAAATATTAAACGTCGTGAACTCGGCACTGGCCGACAAAGATATTCTTAACGCAGCCTTAATGCAATATCGTCGAGTTAATGTTAGGTTACCACATGCAGTATCAATGGGCATGTGATTGTGAAATTGTAATAAATTCCAATACAAAAACCCGAATAAAACTCAAAATTGAAATTAATTAAAATTGATTAAAAAAGAATAGTTTACGGAATGCGACCCCGTTTAAATGATATATGTATACTACAGAAAGACATATAACTCTTTGTTCCGCCAGATGCGAAACAGTTTTATGACGAACGCAAAATTATTAAACAGTAGAAATGAAGGCTTTAAAACAGTTTGCATCAGTTTCAAGCATATATATTTTGTCTCAAAATGAGACCAACAACAAGCTTCTAGTCTTATACATTCCAGAGAAATCGTACACCGCCCGTCTCTGAAAAGAATATTTACAATCGGAAATCAAGTAACATTTGTAATAGCAATGACATTGTACTGCTATAAATTCCTATTTGTAAACAATGATGTTGATTTCGCAAATGATTTTCTTTTATGATAGGTAGTAGATCTGTATTTACGTATATAATTGTTATTTTTACAAAAGATTTGTCGATACGACTTATGATAGGCTTTTAATCTTGCATTAGTATGTGAAATTGAGGAATTTTGATATAACCGCATTTTTGTCTCTGAAATGTAACAAGGTTAAATTCTAACGTTTATCTGGAACCTCAGGATGTTAAAACGTGACATGTACGGTGGTGAACTACGTTTGATATCGGAGAGGATTCACACACACTTTGTGAAACGTTAGAAAGAAACACACATCCAGGTCTTTGTACTTCCATTAATTGTCCTTAATTGCTATGAATGCGGAAACACTCTCTGCGTTGTAGATTTATCAACTATCCAATATTTATAACTATTTGTAATGGTATATGGAAAGAATTATGTTGTATAATCACGATATTTCTCCGCACGTTTCGTAAGTTTCTGTCTTGATAAACATGTCTTATTACTTTATTTAATGTCGAAACATCAACCAACTAGGTGACTAGCCGATAAAAAAATCGAAGCTACATTTTTTTCATGTTCTTTACATTTATTTACCTCATTGTAATTAGCGTTAATATTTGGTGATGAATTTACGTATAAAATGTTTTGATTGAAACGCAGATGTTTTCCAGAGAATTTATTAAATTTACACCTCGAAAAATCCAATGAATTACGCTGGCAACAGACATAATGGCAATGACGGATGTTAAGAGTGAAATACTAGTACAGTTGTACTACCAAAAGGTTAAATTAAATGACATTAAGTAACACATGAAATGAACAAGCTTTTGAACCAACATATTTCTTAACACATAGATAATACAGTACAACCTCTCCCGAGCGGCCCTCTGTTGAGCGACAACCTCCCTTCAACAACAACAACATGCTTTTTCTCCACTGTAAGATTTGACTATTTATTTAACCTCTCTAGAGCGGCAACCTCTCAACAACGACACAATTTTGCGTCTCCCAAAGAGTGTTGCTTTGGAGAAGTTGTACTATATAAATAATTCACTTGGCGATTCAAGAAGTTTCTACTTTGATCAGGTGTAGGGTTTGGTGATAATTAGACAGATTCCAAGTAACTGCCGAAGAACAGACAAAGTCCACCGTAAAAACAGACTACAGTACACACACACGCATAAAAATCATTAAATCTTTTAACGAGTCGCATGTCGATGTGCGTTTTTAACGTGCGCCGCGAATATGAATCGTGTGTATTTTAAATCAAACTTTTTAAGGTTAAAATTGAATCTAGCATGGTGATGATAAATCTCTGTGGACGAGATTTATGTTACAAGCGCATGTTTATTATTCAATCATTGACGATAAACAAGGCGAGAACATTTTAAAATCTGACTACCACCTTTGTGTTATGCTCGTGTCACACATTCGCGAGATTTGACAGCGAGTTGTCTGTTGTCGCGAAGATCTCGGACTAATGTCTTCGCATCTTGCCACATGTCTCATCTTGCCACGAGACTCCGCGACACACACACGAGTTTTACTCGACATGTGTGCGAGTCTTGGCGAGTATTAAAGAGATCCATATGATACGTCATGTTCTTCTCTCGACAACTACACGACATCGCTACGAGTTGTGCAGAGTTTTTTTTTACATATATTTTTCTACGGATTGGTAAAAAGATCATTTGTTGTCCAGATCTCAAACAGTGATCATGCCAAGAAAATGTAAATCATAAAAAGAACATTTCTGTGGGTATCCCCAGGAAATTAGTGAATGATTTTCTGTCTTCCATTTCTAGTGCTCGCATCAAACGAACATATTGACCAAAGTCAATCCTTCTTATAATCCAAAGCGAAAAATGAACAGCGTCTCCAACCATAAAATAGACAGAACTACGGAATCCTATAGCGTTAACATTAAATTTCGCAAGTACCATGCGATAATTATCTTTTCAAAGGCGATACTTATCGCCCTGATTTAGGAATCATAAAATCATTTATTTGTGATTTATTGCGATGAGAGGAGTTGCTTACCGACGCCATTTGTATGACAGCAACGTGAAAATAAAGACAAAGGTGAATCTTAACAAGTAAATAGCAACAATTTTTACGATACAAATTATTTTGAGATTGGGTGCAAAAGGTTATTTGATCACATAGTGTCACGATTAATGATTGTTTTTCTCGAATCTGTTCACCTGATTGTGTGTCCATGTCATCGCAAATTACATTCACACCGGGTTCTATATAAATGTAGAGGAGTTGCCAAGGTCGCAGTGGAAATATTAACAATATTTAATTACATAAACAAACATTTACGCGCTAATTAGCATGTATATGCGTGATCTCGGCGTGCAGAAGTAATGATTATTATAACAATTGTTATTTTTATGATTTACCGATATCTTAGTGATACATCAAGCATCACATACTTGCCATAATTTTGTCTTTGATTCCTTTGTATTATTTATTTATGGGTTTCTGAACAACACTCGTAGAATTGTCTGTTTTTTTGTAAGGCCTCATTTAATATACGGAAATGAAGCAGAGCTGAAAAATTAATCCTGAAAAGATCAAAAGAACAAGATAAAAGCCGACAAATATAGACTTAATTGAAAAATATAAGGTATCGTCATTTCCCTCCTGAGCTCACCAGGGAGAATCCCAATCATCTATCTTCTTTGATGGAGATTTCAATCCTTTTAGCGTTTCAAAAATATGCCATATAGATCATAATTATACTGATGATATAATCAAAAGCAATATCATTATATTTCATATCCATAAAAGATATTATCCTTGGGGTTTGTTCGATTACTTGAACTTTGTCATATATCACCTTCGGACCCGTTATTTCAATCAGGATTACGATTAGGTTTTGTCTCGGTTCAAAATTAACAATATTTCAGAGTTGTATAAGGCAGACTGTTTTACAAGCCAGTGGTCGTTTCAGAGATACATCTTAGCAAAGATTTTATACTAAACTTTAAGTCTTGCTTATGTTATACATATTTTACATATTAATATATTACATATAATCATATATTACAAATTACATATTATTATGAGCCGCGGCCGAAGTCCAGTGGTTAGTGCGCTGGACTTGTAACCCGGAGATCCGGGTTCGAATCCGTTCGCAGCAGGTAATACCCTTCTATGAAAATTTGACAAAAATGTCGATTTTCCTCCATATGTGGAGAAATTGCCGGCTCCTTGTGGAAGGATAAGTTAGTACTGGTTAGTATACAGTCAAGGAAATCTGGTTAGGTGAACCAGTCGCCGTATATAACTGAAAAATTGCCAAAAAAACGGCGTCAAACCCCACTGACGATATGTCACATTAGAAACAAAACAAAAACATATTATTATGAATTATTTTATATGATTTATATTTTAGACATTGACATTCACCTTTGAAAGCTGGCCCCAGATATGCAAAACAATCAACAAAATAGACTGTAACAATAATTACTAATAACAATTCAATAATAACTAGTATAATAATTAAATAATAAAGTACGTATAAATTAAAATTTGTAAAATAATCATATATGATATATGAAATAATACATAACAGTCAGCAAAATATAATAGAAATAATAAAATTTGATAATAATTTTAGCCATGATAATAAATAATTATAATTATCAACAATAATTTAATAATTAAACAACAATAATTATTAGTAATAAAAACAATCAGTAAAAAGACACTTTTATTTACAAACATAGAACAGCTAGTATTATTTTAAGGGTAAAGTGCTATCTTCAGCTGAGGCATGTCTAAGAAACGGGTCCCAGTGCTCCGAAGGCATTTACCTGTTTCACCCTTAACCATAAGTAACCGTCCATTTTACAACGTGGAGGGTAATACCAAGAGAGTTTTGATCAAGGCTTTATCACCTCCGGTGAAGCTGTAACGGATGTTAATAATTCTAACATATATAGTAACATTTGCGATTACTCTCAGCGAAATGTTCAAACTATCGACCGGTTATTGTTTATGAACAAGGACGTAAGTTGATTACCTAAATGGAGAAATATTTGTATCCAAATTACTATCCTAATAACAATGTCTTCACACTGCAAAAAAAAAGAAACCCATGAAAAAAAAAAGAACACATTTGGGACCGTCCAGACTTTTAAGACCCTTTTCACGGATTTGGAGGTGATGCGGGTATTGATTTATTTAAAATCAATTGTGAATGATTGGCGTTAATGAGCTTTATTAATTGGAATGACTACTCTATCAGCGACAGTTTGGAAGAGTCGCGTATTTTCATTAACACTACGACATTAAGACCACCTTTGGCACAGAAGAACGATAGCCTAGATACATTGATATTCTTGTAAAAATGTAGAAATATATGAAGTCAACCGATCTGGAAATAGACATAGTAATGAAGAGGTCTTTATACTTGAATGATCTCTACGTACCTGTATATGACCAGATACCTTTTAAGGCTAACGAAGTGTTATGACTGTGAACCTGAAATCTAAAACGACGGATCTAACAATATGTAGAACGTGTAACTAGTTGACATTAGCGATTAAAGTATAAAAAATAAAAAAAATACCCATGAAATTTAGTACTGGTCCTTGAATTTCGTATTCAGGATTTGATATTGCTGTCAAAGTAAAATGTCCATCAAACGGTGCTATCTAATTATCAAAGTTTCCTTCTGTATCAATATATAATTTTTCTGGTTCGTCATCTACCTGTTGCAATTCATGATCCCATTCTGTCGTCTAAAATTAGGTCCATCAAAATATACTTAATTCCTCACGCTGTCCGTCGAGTGTTTTAATGTTTGCAGGTTCGTCATTTAGCTGTTCCAGTGCCAGTTGTGCAAATACGTCATTGGAGAAGATTTCCTGTGGCTAACTTTTGTTATATTTTATTGTTGATCTACCGAAATCTTGGCAATAAATATACGGAATACTTAAAAAAGCCATCAAATCAGATAGGTAACATAATTGTTGAAAAAATAATTGTTTAATTCTTTGATGTCTTCAAAGGTAACTTGACTTCAGTGAATCCTGTGACATTAGAGGTATTTCTTGTGGTATAGATATTAATGTGTATATTGCAATTAGTAACGCATGGCATTTCCTTAATATCAGTTTTAACAACTATGATAATATTTTTTGTTTTGTTTTGTTGTCATAAATTGCAAAGATTATGTGTGCAAGGCAAATAATCGGCTTAGAATATCGCGAAATTACTTTGTAACATAATGTATTTGCTGTTAATGCATCATTATGCAGAACATGGCAGATGTTCTAATTCTGGTTTGGTTTAGTGTCTTATGTTATGAAACTTGTTTAATTTATGTTTCCAAGAAATTCAAATTCTATTTTAGTTTTTACCTATTAATGGAGTTGGCTGTAGTTGCAAAGCCGACATGCTAATTCTTGCTTTGCTCCGATGTATCGCTTTGTTACAATGAGTTTGACCGTTAAGGTATTACCTCCCTGATGCCCAAAACTATTATCTCAAAATTTAGCGGACATATTTTGGGATTGTTAATGATTTTAATTGATTTCCATAATAGAAAATGAATTACCGTGAGATTATCAAAAACAATGACATTCCTGTGAATTATTGTTTCTTTCAAGTTGCATTAAAGTCTATGGGAGTCGCCCATTTTTTAAAGATCAATGAAAAAAACAACCATTTTCATGAAAACTCATAGCATAAAGATGCAATGACACAGCATCAATCTTATTGATAAAGAAAAATATAGGTCTTCAATGCAATATCTACAGAAATTTTCGACTATTTTTTAACAAATTCAACTGCTCTTACAAAATTTCAAAAAAAAATGTGTCGTGACATATTGAAGCATTTAGGGTAACTATCATTGCAATAACGACAATTGGGCAATACTGTTTTTATAATATTAACATTTTTGTGCAGCCTTGAGCTGATACATCAGAAAAGTTATTAGGTATTAGGGATACCATACCTTAATTCAGGATTGATTATGATTTATGCACTGTTTTTTTTTATAATTTATAATGTGTATAAAGGTATATACATTTTATGTAGAAAAACATTTTATGTAGTTGATATTAAACTAAACATTTTGTTTGAAAATAGCAACCGTATACAATTATTTATCTGTTGTTATCAAACTTGTTGAATGGGCGAAGTGATTTTACTGAGGAAAGAATGCTTTTCTTGTTTGTTTAAGAAATAATGTCTGATTGCCAATACATCTGTATGTATAATTTTTTCTTATTACGTAAATTATCATATATGATTTATGAATTATTATGTAATGTGACTTGAAAGAATATTGATATATTCGTATCTTTTTTATTCATTTTTTTATAATCAGCAATACTATGTTCAGGTATATCGATTTGTTTACATATATCAAGTTATCTAAATATTTGATTAATTCTAGTCCATATTGGAGCATTGTTTACCAAACTTGAAAGACTTAAATCTGTTGCCGGGCCCGTAGTTACAAAGTTTGAGATCGTTGTCCAAGTTCTGTCATATATTTTAGTTATTAATGTGTCATACGAGAAAAATTAACCGATAATGATACATATCAAACATTATTATATCAGAATGATTAAATTTGATCTAAAAATTAAGCATAGGCTCACTTTTAGCCGAATAACTTCGGAAACGGGAATTTTCGGTCTTTAGTTTGATTACCGTCGGTATCTGAAAACAATCAAACATCTCATTAAGAAATGCGATTTCTTTAGGGCTTCTAAATCATTGGTCTTTTTTTGCATTGTGACTTCAACCGTCAGTTGTGTCAATCAAACATCTCATTAAGAAATGTGATTTCTTTAGGGCTTCTAAATCATTGGTCTTTTTTGCATTGTGACTTCAACCGTCAGTTGTGTCAATCAAACATCTCATTAAGAAATGTGATTTCTTTAGGGCTTCTAAATCATTGGTCTTTTTTGCATTGTGACTTCAACCGTCAGTTGTGTCAATCAAACATCTCATTAAGAAATGTGATTTCTTTAGGGCTTCTGAATCATCGGTCTTTTTTTGCTTTGTGACTTCAACCATCAGTCGAGTTGGTAGAGTTTTGGAAGCCGACTTTATGGTATATTGTTTCTATCCACGTCTTTTACGCTAGAATCTAATTACGCTTACGTGTTTAAACAATCGTTAACCTTGGTTTGCAACAGCACAGATTAGTTTAATTTATGCACATGTTATATACATTTGAAATGTAGAATTTAGAAGATGAATTATCAAACATTTTGCGCATTTCGATTTGACATCATAATTATTGTAGGTTTCAAGTGTTCAATGACAATGTCGCTTTTCATACGACTGTTAGCCTTTGAAAGAATATTTTAGTGCACAGAATTACACATACTCATTGAATCAGTTTAGGTTATAGTAGTTTCTATAAACAATTTACAATTGTATTTATGTAAAACTTTCTTGATTCCCATCCTTGTAAACTAACACTAACTAGATACACAGTACAGCCTAGATATAATGTTTGGGAGCAAAACATCAATCTAAATATTGAAATGCTCTTATTTCAAATTGGAAATTCATATATATAAACATATAAATTTATTTCGAAAATTGGTTCGAAAGTAATATTCTGGTAACGTCCTGCTCAGGTGGTTTTAGTATTGCTGGTTGGATTTTCATTAATTATGAAGTATTTAATACCGGTCTAAAATAAGTGGTCGTTGTAATGTTGTAATTGTACTATTAAAGAGGTTGCTTTGTGAGGTAAGGAAGCCATGCTAGCTGCATTCCACGTTTCTCCATTGGTATTCTTTAACATCAGACAACCGATCAATCAACTGGTGATCTATGCTTGTAGTTGATTTACCGTCTTTTGTTTTTTGTATCTATCGATTATTATTTATTATGCAACTTTGTTTCGTTTCCCGGGTCCATCAAACTAGTTTAGAACCACTGTAGGTTTGCTACAGAACATTAAAATGTGGTATTTTCCGAGAGACTGTGTTTTGTCCTCTATTTTGCATGTTCCTAATATGTGCTGGCTGAATTTTGTATGTTTTTTCTTCTAAGAATACTTTCCTTTTCTTTATTCATTAACAGTTCAGTCATCTTCTCTACGACTCACGTTACATTCAATTGTCCATAATAAGTGAAATTACCCACGGGAAATTGAACACAATCAATTACTTACTGATGGTGCCTGGGATGAAAATTGCTAATGGTCATCATTAACAAATGGCATTGCATGCAATGTGAAATTCTTGTGTTTTGATATAAAATAAATGAGTTACAAATGACTGAAAATTTTCTGATAATTTTATTATTGGAAAAAATATATTCGAAAGGAAAAATGTGCTGTACTTAATTGTTTCCGATAAAGTACCAAATAAATATTGCTTATAGACAAGAAACAATGCTATTACAAAGATATTAATGGCGTGATCTTTTACAATTGTTGGACCACTAAAATAGTCTTTTTTACGGTGAACTGACCGACATTTTGGCGCCCACCCTAAATTTTCTAACGGCAAAATCGAAAATATTTAGGGACGAGTCGTATCGCTAAATTAAAAAAAAGTATGCTTAGACAAAAAGATGAAAGAAAATGTTCTTTTATTATTATAAAATATTCATGTTGATATTGACGTTCTCGTTATTAGGTCAAACGTGATTTAAAACGTCCCTATATTTCCAATATTTTTGTTGTTAACCCGCAAGGCTTATTAAGGATTTTTCATTTCTCCCCATTTCCCCCTGCGTCCTTCCACTTTTCTCTACTTCTCTCCGTTTCGCTCCACTCTGCTCCTGTTCAACTTCTCCCGACTTCTCTTCGCTTTTCTCGGTTTCTCTCCATTTGTCTCTGTTTCTGGATCCACTTCTCCCCAACTCTATTTACTTCTACCAGTTTGTGTTGTTATTTCAATATTCTTCATGTTGTCTCTCTACGTGGAACATGACCAAGTCATCTCGACCTCTCACTTTTCTTTCACGCCTGGCTATACTACAGTGGCATTTTTGTCTGTCAGTATATAAATAAGTTGTCCATTGCTCACTTTGAATTGAAGACGTGCAATATGACACGGTAGTGTTGTTTTGATTTACTTGATTTTAAAGCATTATCAGAAACCTGACAATTATTTTAAGATATTTCTAATCCTATCAAAGCTATGATCTTCTCAATGTGTAAATGAGTGATAAAAGTGACAATTATAGGGTCATAGAAGATTAACTGTGTATTCATGATGTTCTGAAGCCTAATTAAGGCAAATCTTACGTTTTATGAAAGATATCAAACGCACAAATTAAAATGATTGGTTAAGAATCTGTTCAATATGTGTTATCGTAGAAAAATTACATGTTTTACCGTCTGGCTGAATTTGTCATTGAAAAAATATTGGGTGGATCAACGCTTAATTTCAATCGCTATTATTCAAAACATATCTAAGGCATGTACAGTAATGTAAAATATAATTGTTTTTATATAGACATTAATTCCAAGGTTGATATAAAAATGGATATAATATTCAACAATGCAAAAATAAAGAATCACGAATCACGATTTTATCATTTTGTTTGTCATTAATAACGTTAGAAAATCTTTTCTGTGGAGAAACAATTGAGAAAGCTGGAATACAGATCCAGAAGAATAATTACTTACATGTATGTGGTATAATTTTATTACTTTACCATGGTGTTTACGTGACTTATTGTCACTGGGGTTTAACGCCGTTTTTCAACACTTTTTTCAGCTATATACGGCGACCGGTTCACCTAACCAGTTTTCCTGGACTGTTTACTAACCAGTACTAACTTACCCTTCCACAAGGAGCCGGCAAGTTCTCCACATATGGAGGAAATCGACATTTTGTCAAATTTTCATAGAAGGGTGTGACCTGTGCGACCAGGATTCGAACCCGGATCTATTTTTGATTGATATACTCCATGTTCATATATTAATGAATGTGTGCTATGGAGTGGCGATTGTTCACAATGTGGCCTTGATTCCAGTCCTTAGGAATTCAATATATATACATATACAGGGACTGGAATTATTACTTTATTACAACCATATTTCATATACGTTAGTAATAATGAAATAAGGAATGGTGGTTTGGAATGAAATAAATACAACACTGTATCTGTTTTTCCTAAGTGTTCACTATAACTGTGTTTTAATGTACTTCTATTGTTTCTTCTTCTATTGTTACATCGACCGTTCTCAGTTAACTATCTTGTGACAATGTTGACATTTTCGTTATTTAACTGGAAGGTAATTGAGATATTATCAGTGTATAAAGTATAGATATATAAATGCTGTTGATTTACCGTTTTGTGGACTATAAGAGATATTATCATTTATAAATATTGCCTGGAGGAGATAGATGGTGTCTGTTTCCATAACTTCACCGGATAATATGGCTTATAGAGATAGCCATCCGTTGAAGCAGCCTATAGGGTGTTTTATTTTCTTTTAACATTGTCTAGCAGCATAATTATATCGGAGAATAGAATTATGACAGCTGAAAATATTGAAAATGCATGTACGGCAGATTTTCAACTGATGTCCGGCAGATATCTTCCTATAACTTCATATATTCGTACACCGGCACGCGAAACGATTTGACCACTTTGATCTTGACTTCAACATAGAAATGCTTTTAAGTAGTTTCTAGTTTTTGTAGTATCGTGAAAGAAAGTATGACGTATTTAATAAAACTGGCTGAGAACTGTGCCTGATTGTAAAGTGAGTTTCCTTACGTAGGAGGAAACATGAACCAATTTTCATGACACATTTAGTACAAACAAGGTTTTGTAATCTTTGATTCTGTCTTTAGGTTCACTAAGTACACAAAACTTTGAAATGCGCGAGTAACATGCAACAAAATCATTATTAATGTCGTATTTCACTTCGCTGTGATCCATATATCATATAATATTAAAGTAGTTAACTCATTTTAGAAATCTAGACGGTATATAACACATTTAGCATTGGAGTGTCATAACGGATGTGTTTTTAGGCATTTGTTTCATTTGTAGGGGCAACCAGCTTGCTGCTAGATGACCCTGGATTCTTGATCCTCATTCAGACTATACTGTACAATATATAAAGTAAGCCTCGATAATGCGACCACTTTCATTACCCGAAAAATCGGTCGCGATAATGAGGTGGTCTCATTATCAAGTTGAATTATAGAGGTTATTGGAAGTCGGTCCGAAAATAAGGGATCGTTATAACAAGGTGGACGTAATATTATGGTGTTCGCTTTAGAAGGATGTACTGTATCCACTATGACCAATTAGGACTGGGTCTTTTTTATAATATTTGCCAGATGTTAGAGGTGTAGAATACTTCTCTACACCCCCCCTAAAAATTCAGTTGTACCGAATGAATCCCTAAATATGATTATGACCCAACAACAGAACAATTCTATAACACTGTGCGCTTGACTACCAATCGGAAGGTCGTGGATTCGAATCTCGGCTCTGACTTCCGATATTTCAGTGACGTTCAGTCCCCCACCCCACTACTGAGCCTGTACTGTATTCGAAAAAAAAACAGGGATATATATGCTCGGTTATCCTGAATCTTTTCCTCTCTCTCTGGGGAGGCTCTGAAATTACCATAGCTGTCGAATTGGCCGTTAAACAACAGATAAACAATAAACCATTAAACTGCCAAGGGAGACAATTTGGGATTGGCGTAATTCTTTCGAGAAACACCCCAAATTATTACAAAGCAATGTCAGTTCAACAAAACAGAATGTCAAACTAATCACTTACATTTGACTCAGTGAAGGCCAGGATATACGACTGAATATTGGATGTAGAACAAGAGGTCAAGTTCAAGGATAAAAGTTCGAATAATATTTTTAACCTTGAATCTGACGTTCAATAATTAACGTTTTCTAATTTTACTGGAAATAATCTGCTATTGTCGCGAGATAAACGATAAGACCAGTACACAATCAAGTAATGACTGTTAATTAAAACCTCTTTGGTGTGTTTAAATCTTTGGGTATCACAAAAGATCCCAGAAGATATCTTATCGTCATTATTTATCGGATACCAGTCTGTAAATTTCCATGACGTCAGAGTTGCCTTACATCTGAGTCATTCGGCAAACTTCAAAGTTTCATTTGTTGCCCATGTAACCCAACAAGCATACCTGGCTTATTTTCGATCCAGGGTAATAGTCAGTAATAATATTAAAAAAACAATGTTCCGTCAATAATGGACAGCGCGCGGTTCAACACTACGAACTCATTATTGTAGTTTCATTTATGTTCATTCCACTAAATTTCGAGTTTTTTTACTAGAATAACTATTTCGTTGCCTGTAAATTACTGGATTTTGAATAATTGGAAAAATGAATGTCTTGCCTTGTCGTTTTCTGTCATTTTATTCTATAAAACAAGGTAGATAATTAAAATACCGGTAATTAATTCTCACGCGTCAAAACTTATACAGCATGCGACGGATATATACGTCAATTATATTACACTTGTACTTGAATACGCCTGTTATCTATGTTTGTGGGGATTTGATTTCGTTGACTAGCTTAGCAGGAAATCCACGAAATTTAATTCCTAGCAAAAATTAGTGAAACTCCAAACGTCTTGTTATAGTGAATCATATATAATCATACTTCAACGGACGCAACTTCAGATCGGTGTCAAAATACACAAAAATACAGTAGAACACGGCTATAACAAAATTCTCAGGATCCGAACAAATACTTCAAAACATTCATATTTCACTATGTCCATTACAATGAAAAAAGGGGTTTGATTAGGGAACTTATCAATATTACTTTACTATAAACGATATTTCACTATATTCAAGCGTATTATAACAGTGTTTTACTGTAATAAAATTATCGAAGGTAACTCTGTTGGTTCAATATCGTCCTAATCACGCTGATACCCGATCGGTATGAAAATAAAACATAAATATACATTTAGCATTTTTCTAATGCGTAAATATCTTTTAGACGTGCTCTTTTTTTCTGTTTTCTAATGATTATACCACCAAATACATAAAAAGCTGGAGTTAAACTATTACCACAGCAACAAACCACATTAGACAGTATGCTATACTGAGCTATAGATTACGATTTGAACCCAGATCGCCGGGTTACCAGTCCAGCGCGCTAACCATTCATGATCGGATTTTATTTGTCGTATAGATCTGTGCGTTGTGTTCCTAATGGATACGAATCATAACATTATATATTAGAAACCGAAGGATAAAATGATGTGATAATCCTTGGATCTATGCAATGTTTCGTGGGGAAAAACATGGAACTGTTTCAGAACCCACGTGACTAACATTTTGTAATTGCTAGATAAACAATGAAATAGAACAGATTTGCATCAGCATTGCACCAAAATGACTAATCAGTCACGTCTGGAAGTCACCTGGAAGTCGGTGATCAAAACATCTTATCATTGTACATTGTAACCGATACACCGATTTCCCCCAAGCATTAAGCAACAACTGCACTGAAAGTGTACCCTACTGATCCGAGAAATATACCTGAAATCTTATCATAAATACTCCAAGAAAAGTAGCCAAATATATTGTTAAGGCGTATATGAGAAAAAGAAACAAAATATACAATTAATTGAAATCTAATAACAATATGTTTTGGTAACTATTTTGCATTTATTATTTACTTACTTATGTTATTTAACAATGTATGTAATTTCATGTGAAAGTGTAAAATTGATTTGTATAGGTGACTTATAGGTCCATGGGGGCCGGGTGTGTTTTATACATTTTTATAACTGTATATTATGTAACATATACACATGTCACTTTAATAAAATACTGGCTGACTGGCTGGCTGGCTGGCTGGCCCGCTCGCTCACTCACTCACTCAGTTCGATCATGATTTTTTTTCACAGTTATATTTACATAATCATGAGTTATATTTATATAAAGAAACTGTTTGGATCATACGTTTTTACAAATGAAGAAAGATTTCCTTGTAAAAACATACCGTCTAGACAGTGTCTTTAGTAAACATGCATTATTAACAATCTTAGACAATGAAAAATGCTATTAAGTTACTTGTTTAAAAACAAGAGTACATTAGTTAGTTACGCCATTAGAAACATTACCCTGCGCCAAAAAAGCCGACAGGTAGAGTAACTGTAAAGCACGATTTTTTTCTGGCCTTATACACAAAATGATTAATTTGCCTTTCCTTAACAACCAGACAGTGTGCACGTAGGCCTTCCTATAATTATAATGCTGATTGAGACATCGCTTGCAAATATTTTTTTAAAGTTGGCTTAATTACAGACATCATTTTATCTCCATGTCTCACGTGTCCTTACACCATGCTTAATTAAAACATAAGTTTTTTCCAACATGCGGACTTAGCGTGAGAATATAGGTAAAGCGATAAAAGCGTAAATAAAAGCTAATTTAATATTAGTAGTTGGCATGACTAAGAAAACAATTTTACACACACCTTAATTCGCTCATCTCCCTTCTCAAAACAGCTAACAGCAAGCAATGAATTATTCCCCTTAGCGATGTAGTCGACCGCAAACAATTATCTCCCAGTGAAAATTATCGCTTAGTGATATTACATACCCCCACCCACCTCCCGTTAACAAATCACCTAACTCCGGCTAGTCAGTTGTTTTCCCTTAGCATGCAGCAGCTAACTCTTAAACTGGTTCCTGTTGACTCTGTCTGTACAGAATGGTGCACTGCAACATGAACGGGGGACCAGTTTGAGCTATCTTTCTACAATGAATTATCTCCCTTGGCAATACGATGCAATTACGCTAGCTAGTTAGTTGAGCAGGAATTTATTACATCTTTTAAACGATAAATGTACACTAAATTGACCTAATTCCGCCGTTGTCCTCCCCTCTTAATATTCCTGAAACAAGGTTAGCTAAATGATGGTGAAATGGAAATTCAATTACGATACTATTTTAAATGCGGATTATTGTCTTGTTAATTACACTTCCATTCTACGTGATGCTGTTAGTGACAATGATTAATGGACATTTCGATAGATTTAGATGATCAGGCTAGCCATCAAATTGTTGGTTAGCTGTTGCGCGACACAAACTTTTAACTGTGGATAGGAAAATGGGTAAAGGTTGAAAATGTCAAATAAAAACGGAAATCTTAACCTCGGTACCATGGAAACAATAAAATACAGTAGGGTCAGCACGCGGAGGTTCCGGAAAATTCCGGTAAACTTTGATCCTTTTTGTTAACATTACATGATGGTACCAAAAACGAAGAGTAGAAATGAATGAAAAGAAAATTGCTAAAATAGCTAAAAACATTTGGTCATTTTTTCACTGAGTCGGTCGTATAACTGCAAACCAACATTTTTTAAGTATGGCCTAACTGCGAGGATTTGGGAAGAGCATGAGATCCATCCAAACCAAGCGTTTCATCATTAATAGCAAGTTAATGGGTCGCTTTAGTTACGTTTTTATTTACATTCCCGTCATCACGTGGTATTTTGTGATGTGTTATGGTCATTGTAGTTCGATTTTTTTCCAAACTATTGAAATGGAATTCTAATTTGAGAATGTTTGTCGATGTTCATTATGAAACTGATGAGGAAAAAAGGCTACAATTAGGTATTTGTGTGTCCTTTATGGATTTTCTGTTGGAGCCAAATTATATTCCTCTTATCCGAAAACCTCTCTGCTTTGAACACAGCTGTTTGTCCCTATTTTATGGCTAAATTGTTAAGGAAGTTTTTGTGTCATGTACAAAACCTACCTAACTGAAAAACTCTCTTCTCCGAACAAAATCTTTGATCCGAACACGATCGTCTTGGCGAGGTTCCACTCTTTGTCCTTCAAGATGGTCAAGAGGCAAGAAAAAACGTTTTGTTTACGGTTACCCGAATGACACAGCTTCTTGCGCTTTTAATGGCAGAATCCACAATTCGAAAATATATGAGGACAAATTGTATAAAAATCGCTGGGTCTCTGTATGACGTACAGTGTCAATCGTTTTGTCATGATAATGTTTTGTTTGTTGTAAAGGTGTGCCCTGACACACCCAAGCTTCATCTTTGTCATTTTGACAATATTTTAGTGACTGGACTTCGTAACCTACTTGCCGAAAATAATCGAACAAGTTTCTTCATAAAATAGTGTGCTGATATATAAAACATTTCTTCTGATTTTCTTGTTAATTATAATGAATATTGTTTCAAAAATATTGAACAAAAGAAACGTATTTCATTTTTTGTTGCATATGAATCTTGCAAAAGCTGAAACGTTGTCTGACGTATTTGTGAATGATTAGGAACGACAACTCTGGTTAGATATTGTGTCAGGATACAGTATTGCACGCAAAAAGTGTGCAAAAGAATTTATCAAGAGTGACAAATCAATTCATTTCAGAATTATATTTTTTACAAGTACAACCGCACATTACCTTGCAAGAATGCGGTTAATTAGTTAATTTCTATCTGACTTGCATAAATGTCATTTCTGTAATAGGATAAACAGTGAGCTGAATCCTTATTAATTTGATCGGGACTATAATTACATCATTCCGGAGTTGCAATAAATATCTTATTAATTTGTCTTAACGTGAAGAGCGAAAATATAAAGGCATGAGGTCCCCACGGGGAATGCTTACCCGACATAAATAACAACAGAGGCAGCTGGGGGTCGTTTCAAAGGCATATTTTAGCTAAGATGGCAGCATTTAAACAGAAAAGTTTGCGATCCCTTGTATGCAAATAAAAAGTGGTTTATCCTATTAATTGTCCATGAGAATCCATTGTCAGGGTAAAAAGGTGTATGTATGAAATATACTCAATTAGGCTATCCTTTAAAAAAATGTTTGTTTTGCGTTTACGCGATCCACACCATTGTAGACAGTCATTTTTGTTTTCATTTTATGCTTGTTCTGAAATATAAATATATATATATATATATATATATATATATATATATATATATATATATATATATATATATATATTCAATCCGAAGGTAGCATCACTATCTTCAGATATTGAACATATAGTTTGGAACTTTTCAAAGAACTCTCCACCTAAAGTGATTTTATCTCTTTAGATACTGGGCCGAATTTTTATTTATTTTTTTTAAAGAATAATACCTTGGTAATATCTCTACAGATTTTGTTAATTGCCCATATGAGAATGCCAATAACACCTTTTCTGTCCGTTTTTTTAGATTTTTAAATCTGCGTTAAAAAAACAAATAGTCAATGAAGTTATTATAATTGTTAGGTTATTATCAGATCTGTGATACACGTGTGTCTTGTCTTTTTCTCAGGTGAATTTCCGCATGAAGATTTGCTGTGGTATAAAGAAAAGCAAACATTGGGTAAAGCCTTCCTGGAACAAAGCAAGACTTATTCATCATTCGCTGCTGGTCTTATTGCCGAAACATATTCGTCGTCACGGCTAGAGGAGCAATTGGACACAATGAGAATGAAAATTCTAAATAACACCGCATTGCCACCGTCCGTACTTTCAGGGACAATGTGGTTTGACAACATGACGGACTACATTAACATTCTAAAAAGTGTTCAAGATAATCTCGCCCATGAAATTGTTAAGGTGAGAACATCAGCGCAAAATTTGCTTAAATCATAATCATACCTGTCGTAAAAGACTTCTTTCGAGAGAATATCACGTGGTCTTTATTTTAGGAATTAAATTAACCCCAAACTGTTTGTTTTGGTAACAAAACTACTGGGTGTCTCTGTGGTCGAGTGGTTATGTTTTCTGACCAGTAATCACTAGCTCCCCTACAGCTGTGAGTTAGAATCAGATTTCACGTGTGAGGCAGCTCTCCAGCAAACTACGGAGAGCCAGTATTTGCAGACGCAATAATAGGATTTTCTTTCACTTTCAAAGTTGGAAAAGGCTGACCGTCTACCCCTTGTGTGAAATTTGGTCCCCAGGAAAAGCAAGTGATTACTAGTCAGAAAACATAACCACTGGAGCATGGAGACCCCTGGCTATTTATTTATGGACGCCCTTTAGTTCAGGGTTGGATGTACGAATTACATAAAGTAATTTATTTTATTCTGAAGAACTTTGAAAACGCAACACTCGGCTAAGTTTTATTTCTGGGGGAAAGAAATCTGGTATTGTCACTGTGTACAGTAAAAAGAGACCATCATTGGGACCCATAAAATTGGTCGTAATAATGAGGTGGTCTCATTATCAAGTTGAATTATGGGAGTTATTGAAAGCTGATCCGAAAATAAGTGGTCGTTATTACAAGGTAGTCGTAATATTGAGGTTACGTGAGGCTTTATTATACATTAAGGCCTAAACAAAAAAGATTTGTTTCCTGTTCCGTGCCCAAAACAATATGGGTCGGTAGGTGGGGATTTTTTTATTTTTACATCGGCGACACTGTTGTGGAAATTACAATATAGCACTAAGATTTGGATGCCGTAAAAACTTATGAGTCGGCAGGTAAAAGATAGTTCGGTCGGGTAACCGGAAACAAACTCATTTTTAGGCCTAATGTAAAAGTTTACTAGATACCAATATATTTGAAATCGGATCAAATTGAATAAGCAGTTCCTTTGTAAAGACTTTACTTCAGAAATGCGAAGTCGTATAAAATTAGCCGCAAAGCAGAGATGCGTTTTTGCATTGAAAGCGATCAGAGAAATGCCGTTCGACAAACATGACAAATAAATATAACTAAGTTTTGCTAGGGTGAAGAAACAATTGTTTATTTTTGCTTGAGAAAGAATTAACTCCGTCAGTGAAGAAAACACCATGTTTTCGCAACAACCTAATTTGACGGGATTATTTTTACTGGAGTTTAACGTCGCATTCAACAGCTAGAGTCACTTGGCGACTTCTCCAGCTTAAAGGTTGTAGCGAGACCCGAAACATACACCCGAATAAGAACCGCTGATCGTCCGTAATCAGCTGTACAGCTTTCTCACATATGAAATTTGGTACCGGGTGTGATTCGAACTCACAGCGGTGAGGACCTAATGATTGCTAGTAGGGGACCTCAACCACTCGAGCGCGGAGATCTGATATTGTAAGAATACAATTTCAATTAGGGATGGGCCAAATCTGTGACATTTGTCTTTGAAGCAATGTTTTTACTTAATTAATTAATCTGGTATCAAAATGATAGCAATAAGCAGCCGCGTTGTGGTCCAGTGGTTAGCGCGTTGGACTTGTAACCCGGTTGCGGAAAGTCATACCCTTCTATGAAAATTTGACAAAAATGTCGACCGGTCGCCGTATATAATTGAAAAACTGTTGAAAAACGGCACTAAGCCCCAATGACGATGTAACATAAAAACAAAATAATAGCATTTAGTTACCCTTTACATCAAAGCGGGCTAGCACGTTGAAGGGATGGTGTATAATGGTGTAATAGGCTTGAAATGGCCACGTGTTATGGTTAGCACGTGTTGTCATTCCTCTACCAGTTATTTTAAGGTGTATTTAGTATGGTAATTCTGATCAATTTGGTGTTGCGAGGTCGCATTCGACTAAACGATATTGACGATTTTTCGGAGGAAAAAGATTAAATATCTGTTCATTGTTTTGAATTTGACAAAGTGCTTATTGGTTATGTGTAGTATAATGTATTAGCTATCTGTAGACACCAATTATTAGAAAATTGAGCGATTCCTTAAAAAGTTACGTAGTTTTAAACAAACTTGGTGCAGAAACTGTCATTTCGGAAGTTGTAACCCTTGTATATGTATATGTGACCATTTTAGGTCTAGTACGCCATTATAATCCACGCTTTGCTTTACGTTAATATTCAAATACATGCAATGAATTCGATTTTAAGGCAAATATCAATATACTTTCGTGTTGCGTTTCCGAAATCACTAGAATTGCAATTGCATACGTGTATTTTACAATAATCTTTCGTGAATTTCAATGTTTTTATTTATCAAGCAATTAATCAGTGAAGTTTACACACAGATGAAACATATAAAGCAACGGTTTAGTGGCCTTTTAGGGTGGCTGATGCATCTGTAGATCGATTTATTGACTTCAATAAAGAAATCTCTTGATAAATAAATCATACGCAGTTAATCTGCAAAAATAGGGCATTTAAGTACATCTAGGGTAAACACAGTTATAAATAGTGGACTCGGATATGGTGAAGAATCAGAGTAGAATTTATTTCCTCCCCGAAAATGCCTTTCTTTATTTCATTGTCAAAAATATACAGTGCAACCTCTCCAGAGAGGCCCTCTCTTGAGCAACAACAGCATGTTTTTTTCCCACGGTACGATTTAACTATTAATTTAACCTCCCAAGAGAAACAACCTCTCAACAACAATTACAACATAATTTTGCTTCTCTCAATGGGTGTTGCTTTGGGGAGGTTGCACTGTCGTGAATACAAATATAATGGCAAGCTTATTGGGGTCTCCAGGAATTCACTATAACTGTGTTCTACTCCACTGTTTGCAAAAAGCTACTAGACGGATAAGAAATCAATGACAATGTTGTTTTCATACGTGTCGAAAGATCACCTTCATTCACAGTTGTTTCTGTTTATTCAAAGAAGTACTTGCTTTAAGCATTAACATATGGATACTAAGTATGTACTATCACTCACATAGTGACCTTTTATACGTAGGTGACCTTTAACACCACTGTGGCAGTATAAAATTGTTCTATATTTCGCGTGTATTGTACTGTATTGTATTGTATTGCATGGAACGAAACAAAATAGATAACTCGTTATTTCCAACTGTTTTCATACATATTTTATCTAGTTTACCGAAGAAGAAAATTCGATGGTAGAAGAACTGCTAATACTGAGTGTCATCGAATTATCGATCGCCGTTATTATGCTTGGTGTCGTCACAGTTCTTGTCCGAAATATTATTAGACGAATGCATAAGTACTCTCTCGACTTGAAAGAAAAGTCGTCGCTGTTGGAAGACGAACGAAAACGTACCGAAGGACTGCTATACCAACTGTTACCTAGAACGGTTGCTAATAAACTAATGTTGGGCGGAAGTGCGATGCCGGAAGCGTATAAGTCGGCAACGATAATGTTTTCTGATGTCGTCGGTTTCACATCGATTTCAAGGTTTGTACCCGACTGTCAGATAATTACGATTAAGCCCTGTTTTACAAGCATGATTAAGTTTTAAATTCATTTCTTCATGAAAAGATATTTCGCTGCAAGTGTAAGCTAGTACTGGTTAGTATACAGTCCCGGAAAACTGGTCAGATGAACCGATCGCCGTATACTGTAACTAAAAATTGTTGAAATACGGGGTTAAACCCCAGTGACGATAAGTCACATAAAACAAACAAGAAAAGAAGTATATTTACATTCAGATTTTGACAAACCAAAGAAGTTTAATCAAGTCGTTTGTTCACATTTTTGTCATTTGGAAAAACTTAGCATTTTAACAGATCTTCAACGACATGCACAATATTGGACAGCATATCTTTGGCAAATGCATGCTTTTCTAGATTACAAAGTCCTCCATTTTCATAACGTCCTATCGTTACACATCTAGGATTAATCTGTACATATTTTGTTCTGTAAGAAACTTTTTCATTCGAATATTTTGGTAAACACTATGTACATGAAGTAATAAACAAATATCAAAAGAAGAATGCGTTTCCGTAAATGTACGATAAAATTGTGTGTGATTATTATTATGTGTCTTTATATTGTATTAAAGTATCGTGTATTCCGTGTATACAGTTACAGTTACTGTAATTTAAATCTATCTCGCGATACTCCCAGCTCATAGCGCACACATACGGCCTTATTTTTCTCGCGGTAAAATTACGATTGCTCAAAACATCTTATTAAGATAAGTTTTTAATTTTACTTATGCCTGAAACTCACCAGATCCTATGATTATGAAATTTGTTTTCCCCTATCCCTCAGAAGCACTTTTCATACCTGCGGAATCAGTTCTGGAACCGGGAATGTAATATAACCAGATATTTTAGAAAGCTTTGTACTTAAATACAAAATGTATATAAATTATGTTAATTTCCAAGGGGCTCCGTGATCGAGGGGACATGGTCTCTGACTAGTAATTTCTAGCCCCTTACCGTTGTGAGTTTGAATCCCAGCCAAGACCAGACAGATCTACAAGTGAGGAAGCTGTCCAGCTAGCTTACGGAAGGTCGATAGTTCTATCTGGGTGTTCACATGGGGTCTTCCAACACTGTTAAAGCTGGAAAGTCGCTAAATGACCCTGGCTGTTGGTGCGAAGTTAAACCCCAGTGAAAAAAAGTTATTTTCCAGTCGTTTTGCGTTTCATTTCAGTCAAAGCACGCCAATGCAGGTCATAAATATGTTAAACAAACTCTACATGACGATTGACTCTCGACTGGAAAATTTTGATGTGTATAAAGTTGAAACGATCGGTATGTTAAACTACATGTATTTACAGTCGAATACGGTTATAATGAATCATTGGAACCCGAATTGTTATTTCATTATATTCATATTTACTACATTACTATTACATTAAAATAAAGAAAGGCTTCGTGAGGATACTTTCTTCCCTAAGTCCGATCCCTCACCACTATCTGAGTTCACTGTAACCGTGATTTACTGTACGGACTCACTCCTTTGTCCGAAATGGCTTTAATTGGCAAGATGTTCCTTGCTTGTTAGTGACAGCTCGTAGTTTGTTTCATTTCAAATTGAGACTATCCAGTATCCTCTTATGTTACACTCCCTTTATTTAGTTATAGACATTTCTAAATAGCTAATGTGGTTTAGCTTCAAGTCCAATCGCTTCAGGTGACGGGTACATGGTAGCATCAGGATTACCAAACAGAAATGGTGATCGCCACGTTGAAGAAGTTGCTAAACTATCGCTCGATCTTTTAGATACAATGGAAGAATTGAAAATTCCCCATCTTCAAAATCAACCGATTCAACTCCGCATAGGTTTCAATACCGGTAAGATATTTTCTGTAAGACAATTATTTATTCAATTTTAAATGACTGTAAAGTTAAACTTCAATTACAGACCACCACAGTATTAAAAATCACTTAATCAGAAAGACTGTATTTTAAAGACTATATAGGTTTTATTCTTATAAATAGAAGATAAAGCGATAAAAGTTTGAGGTGGCTTTAAGTTGAGATGGTCACTAAGTATTACTGAATATCAACACCTTTCACTGACAAATAACCGAATTAAGTCACGAAAGAAATTATTTTGCTTGCAAAATATAGCTTTAAACAGTGGCGATGGTAAATTTTGTTATGTGTGCTATCAATTTACAAGTACATTGTTAATTTTTTGAAAATAAAAATGTTTTTCAGTCATTTTAAGCGAATTCGTTTCGTTACTGACACTTCAAAGCATTAAAAACAATCTCATTACATGTATGTGATGTATGTTTCGTCACCACTGTCAGCGTCACGACCGTGGTCCAGTGGTTAGTGTGCTGGACTTGTAACCCAGCGATCCATGTTCAAATTCCTGTCGCGGCAGATCATACCCTTCTAAGAAAATTTGGCAAAAATGTCGATTTTCCTCCATATGTGAAGAAGTTGCCGGCTCCTAGTGGAAGGGTAAGTTAGTACTGGTTAGAATGCATTCCAGGAAAACGGGTTAGGTGATCGGACCGCCGTATGTAACTGAAAACGTGTTGAAAGACGGCGTTAAACCCAAGGAAAAAATCATCACTGTCAGCTGTTTTTTATATAAAGCAAGTGTTAGTTTTGGCAATCAGTAATTGTGAACCTTATCATACTCCATATATCAACACCTCTTTAGATATTAACTGGAATCTAGTAAGTAATTCCCCCAGGCACAAAATCATACTTCATGCGTCAATACTTATTTTGGGGCATAAACTGGAATCCAGTTTGTAATTCCCATGAGCACAAAATCATACTTCATGCGTTAACGCTCATTGAATCCAATTTGTATTTTCAATCTTAGTGATTGATTTTGTCAATAATTATATTGTCATGTAGTAATTAATTATAGCTTGACTAGTAACAGTAAAGCTGGACTCGTTGACACCCTATGTCATCACATATCATTTAGACTCACATAGTAGCACAATTAGCAAGTCATTGTATCTTCAAGCTGGATGGGTCATATTTGTTATTATTTTCAAGTGATCCGAATTTCCTGAGACGCGTTAGCTCAAATTTCATCGAATTTCATTTGCAATATGTCTGTCCGAAATACGGACATAAATCGCAATTTCTAAATCAAGCGCTAGAAATTGCATGTCCATGTATTGGAATGGTCTTCAAGTTTCCTTAATCTATTAAAGGATATGTTCAATTCGTCCTCATGCCTATCTTTCATCTAACTATATATTCCGTTCACCGTAAACCATTTATCATTTACAGTGTACATCATTTGAGCTTCTATGCAATTAATACTGAATTTTAAGGCCGTTTATTAGAAGTATTTCATTACGCCGCTTATCGACAATAGAATAGTTTTCATTCTGGCTACTTCCTAACCATTGCCTCTGGTCCATCACCCAGTACAAAAATGCTCTCTGTTGTTCCAAAAATAACTACCAACGTATCCATTTGGTGTCTGAATTTGAGATGGAATGAACGCTACATTTTTATTCTATTTTGAGGCTAAAATACTTTCATACCTTCATACCTTTTACAGTAAACCACGATATTCAGAGTACCTTTGGGAACCGAAAAATCGGCCGAAATAATAAGGTGGTCTAATTATCAAGTTGAATTATAAGACAGTTATTAAAAGCCGGTCGGAAAATAAATGGTTGTTATATAACAAAATGGTCGTAATATTGAAGTGGTCGTAATGCGAGGATTAACTGTATTTTTATGTTCAGGTCCTTGTGCTGCTGGTGTTGTTGGTGTAAAGATGCCACGTTACTGTGTCTTTGGCGATACTGTGAACACTGCATCACGTATGGAGTCAACGGGTGTTCGTAAGTACACATTCCGTTCACAAACAGTTTTTGTTTCAATACTCGTTAATTCAGTTAGCCTGCTGGGCCTAATAGGTAACGCGTCAGTTTTAACAATCTCGGGTTCTGGGCTAGGTATATGTTCTTTGTGAAGGTTTGGTTGATGACGTAATGACTTACGTCATTTGTCCAAGTCAACTGGTTCGAGTGTTTCATGCGAGGAAGATCACAGTTACTTGTGGAAAACAAGGTAAGTATTGATACAAGATGCAGTGACAATGGACAGGTTAATTGCCGGACAGTATTTAACAGAAATGGAAATGAAAATAGAAACACATGCACCCATCCCCCAAAAAGAGAAAATTGTCTTCAAATAGGATCAGACATGTTCAAACGAAACTCCATGATGATGTGTTTGATTACATTTTCATTTTCTTCTTAGCCGCGGCCGTGGTCCAGTGGTTAGTGCGCTGGACTTGCAACCCGGAGATCCGGGTTCGAATCCCGGTCGCGGCAAGTCATACCCTTCCATGAAAATTTTACAAAAATGTCGATTTTCCTCCATATGTGGGGAACTTGCCGGCTCCTTGTGGAAGGGTAAGTTAGTACTGGTTAGTATACAGTCCAGGAAAACTGGTTAGGTAAACCGGTAGACATATATAACAGAAAAATTGTTGAGAAACGGAGTTAAACCCCAATACAACCAACAACTAAAATCATTTTCTTCTTGTCTACAATAGTATCATACATTTACTTAGTCTTAGGAACGTACATGAACGTGACGTCATGAAATGCTATTCTGTATTAAATGACTATTATTTGTGCTGTTCTCATGGGCCCTAGTGCCTATTGAATCAAAATAATAAGCTATACATTAAACCATAAAAACGATTCATTAAATACAACTTTATGTATATTTCGACATAAAATTACTTTCGTATATTTGAAATTTCTTCGTATAGTTATTTTCATATATTGGTAATTTCTTTGACATGACAGCCTTTAATATTTTACTCCTATTATCATAAGTTCCTGTAAAGTACAAAGCATGTAATGTGTTGTCATTCTGATTTTTCCTAAAGTTGTCACAGGTTGCATTAGTCTCGACTATTCTCTGTTGATCGTTCTTTTTCTGTCAAGCTGTCTAGTGGAATATGTTGCTGAAGTCTAATAAAAGCATGCTTATAGGAGTCACAGCATGATTGTCAAATTAAATTACAGGGATTGGCGCAGTGAGAAAAACTTTGTTGTGATGTTGAAAAACAAGTCAGAAACTAGTAACATTTGAAATATAACTTGTGTTGACATCGGTCAACGATGGTGACTCTTAGGAATTCGGTTGATATGTGTTCTTGTTTGTTTATTACATGTATCTGTATTCAGGCGAGAGTCCTTTAATTGTTCGTTTCTCAGATCTATCTACGGAAACTTATACGAAATTAGAAAATAAAAAGATGCTAAGTTATATTAATTAATTATGAATACAATTTTCGTTACTGGAAACAAGCCAAACTTGATACTCAATAAATACATGTACGTAAAGAAATAAAAACTCGTAAAACCCAGCCAACAGTAGGCCCACTCGTTGACCCATATCTTTAACGTTGACGTTTTTTTACTTGGTGTATGCTTCGGTCTAGTATCTTTTAGACAGTGCAAGTCCTGCAAATTGTTCAAGCATGCGAATTGTCACCTATCAGAGACTTTATTGACACTAATCTGCTCGTTTTGGCGCAAAAGATGCTAACTGCAGCCTTACAGACCCAAAATTGAATTCAGTATACAGTCTAACCTGTGTTTGCAGCCTTACAGACCCAAAATTGAATTCAGTATACAGTCTAACCTGCGTTTGTGGCCACCTCCTAATAAAGACCACCCTGTGAATAAAGGTCATTCTTTGGAAAAACATCATTGATTTATTTAGAACAAACTGACCACCTGTCAATAAAGACCACATTTTGTCTTTCTCAAAGGTGGTCATTGTTCACAGGTTTGACTGTAGGTGTGAATATGGGTGCAGTTTTTGACTTTAGAGTGTGTGTTTTCGAATCTTTATTGATTTCCTTCTTCCTGATGAATTCTTTTAGAAAAAAAAATCTGAGAAACAAATTTAAAAAAAAATTCTTGCCTAATGAAAGCATGTAAATTATTCTAAAGGATGTAATTTAGATTTATATTACATTATTTACACACACAGCACGTCGGTAATGTCTGAGATAAGGCGAAAATTGATCAAGATTTCTGTAGATCTGTTTTTACACTTGTTTACGTGTTTACATTGATCATCCGTCTTTAGTTCTAAGTTTAGTTTGTATCCAGGGAATTCTAACATAACATTTATTAAAGAGAGCAATAAAGTATGACCTTCATGAACTGTTAGTGTTTATTTTCTCCGATATATAATGAATACTGTTGATAAACGATCAGTGTTCATATGGTGATCTATTTTCGAACGTGGTCGTTCATCACGTATTGACATTGTGTACCTGACTTACCGAGTATTGAATGACATTTACGACTTGACTTTGAAACAGTCAACAATATTCCTATCAAACGATGATCTCATTTGCTTACTGTCTTCAATTTAAGTGAGAAACAGACGTTTCTGAAGATCAGGGAAAAACGCTTTGCTTTTGTTTGTTTGTTTTATGTGACTTATTGTCACTGGGGTTTAACGCCGTTTTTCAACAATTTTTCCGTTATATACGGCGTCCGGTTCACCTAACCAGTTTTCCTGGATTGTATACTTACCAGTACTAACTTACCCTTTCACAAGGAGCCTGCAACTTCTCCACATATGGAGGAAAAAAATTGTTGTAAAATTTCATAGAAGGGTATGACCTGCCGCGACCGGGATTCAAACCCGGATCTCTGGGTTACAAGTCCTGCGCACTAACTACAGGGCCACGGCCGCGGGCTGAATATGCTTTGCGTTTTGGAACGTGTCTCGATTTGCATTCGTATTGTTTTTCCATGCTTTATCATTCCGTTTTTTCTCTCTCTTTTCTTCAGCTTTGCGCATACAGATGACCGAGTCTTCTGCCTCATTGCTTCGTTCTGTTGGTCGTTTCATTATATCTGAGCGTGGAACAGTTCAAGTGAAGGTTTGTCCCTTACCGGTATTTGAAAAATCATGACGTCATTGTATTTCATCGTCTTTTTTTCAGTCGTAAGTCACCCAAATCGCCCAAAATGCATTACTATTGCGAGCATTAAATTCCGAACAAATGAACTACAATAGAACTGCTTTTACCACGAAGACACAATAAATAAACAGAAAAATCACTACTGCATATATATGTATACCAGAACGTTATAAGACAGGTTACATTGACTGTAACCATTGTCGATATTGCCATTTCAAATTGCCTTGGATGCCCGTTTTTTATCGTCTGTTGTCACAGACTGCGTTTTTTGTTGGTGTAAGCACTGTACATCAATTATTTTCCAGATATGTATGACGGGCTATTGGACTAACTAGTGGTTTATAAGTAACCAGCACTGTGAGAAACTCATATCAAGATGCAAATTCCTGTGATTTCACAGCCTACGAGTTCCACGCACGGGTCTCAATCCCATAACCTTTCAATCTATGTGCTCCTCTCGACCATCTCAGTTACCATTGAGGCTTTTGCCATGTCGGAGTAATACTCGGTTATATTGAATTCTTTGGGGCCCGTATAATATCTTCATTTCATCCATACATCACTATATCCATTGCAATTAAATAAAGAACGGCGTCTCCAGGAAAAAATAAATACATGTGCTTCACTGAATCTTATTCTTTACTATAACCCTTTTTGCCTCGGTATATAGTGATGGACTTATCCGTCCGTTCGCCAATCCGTACGACGTTCACTAGACTTTACCGTTCCGTCTATCACTTTCATACTTATACACGTTTTAACTTGGATAATTCCCAATTCACCTATATCGCCTAACCTCGAATTGACCTTGTCCTTAATTGAATGTACAAAATTTGAAATGGCTTATTTCTCCGTTAACTAGTTTATTCTTCGTGTCTAATATCAATGGCTATTTCTTGGTTAACTACAATTTACCCTTCCGTCTAGTACCAACACTGCTTACCTGTACTGAATTTGGTTGTTTTTACACATTTTGGTCGTAGTCATAGGATTTGGTTACTTTTCTTGCGTGGAATATATTTTATGTATTATATTACATATTATATTATGTATTATATTATGTTTTATATTATGTATTATATTACGCATTATATTATGTATTATATTATGTATTACATTACGTATTATATTATGTATTATATTATGTATTACATTATGTATTACATCACGTATTATATTACGTATCATATTACGTATTATATTATGTATTATATTATGTATTATATTATGTATATTTGAAACTTTGCTTCTACTTTTACTCATTGACCTATTTAGATCCAAGATTTATTATCAAACATGCCACTGGGGACATGAACGCAGCGTTTTGTTTTTACTGTAATTAATGTAGATATAAGCAGAGATTGTAAGCATATTTAATCGCTGAATAATGATTTCCTTTCACAGGGCAAGGGTCTTATGAGAACATTCTGGCTGGATGGTAGCGAAATTCAAAATAACAGAAAAATCAGTACAATGGACAAAGATACGACTAGTCACGTGATTATAGAAGTTAAACATGACTTTCCTGATAACAACAAACAAACCCATTCCAATACAAATGGTGAGAGCTGCACATGATATTATATGTGGTATTAAAATGTTTTAAAGTGGTGTTCTTACTTACAAGAATTTGTGTGAACAGAATTAATGTGTTGAAAAATTGTAAAGCCTTTGCGTACGTGACGAAGTGCCTCGATATAAACGTGTCACATCACGTTTGAATCACCTGGTTCTCTCACGCTAACTACAGCAAACCTTATGCGCAGCGTAAATGTAAACAGGGAACCAGTCGTTGTATGCCTGTCATCATTCTATGTATAGCGGTTGCGTCATCAAGCTAACACTTAACATCGATCCTAAGACACATCACTATCCAAATTTGGATTTTTATTTATACGCAAGCGGTGAAAAGTCGGAGGAAAGAAAACCTCTTGATTTCATTTAGTTGTGAGACCAAACAAAGATCGATTGATTAAAAAATGCTGCAAAGTTTATATTTAGCACTACAGTTCAACCTCTACAGAGCGGTCCTCTCTTGAGCGACAACCTCCCTTCAACAACAGCATGTTTTCCTCACTGCACGATTTGACTATTTATTTAACCTCTCTAGAGCGGCAACCTCTCAACAACGACAAAATTTCGCGTTTCCCAAAGGGTGTTGCTTAGGGGAGGTTGCACTTTTTATGTATTTGTACATTTTCACAGCATTTTTTATTTACGTCAAAGTTTATATGACGTCATTATACGCAGATATTTTACTTCCATTTCTCATTAACATTTGATAACTTAGCAATGGTCAAAAATACTGCAGCAACTCTCGAATTTGACCAACGTTTAAAACATAAGCAAATTGAGCGCATGAAACTAATATTGCAATGTAAAGATTTTCTAGCAATTCTTACCATAATAGCCAGTAAGAGTCAGATCTTACAGCTTGCCACGCATGTTCTGCAGAAGGAAGATAACGTAACACTCATGAACATTATGTGCAGTGTTGATTATCAATCCGTCATACAGTATCAGAATTGTCCAGATACACACTCAGCACCCTACAAGCATTGTTGTGCGTGTATTAGATTGTGACAGTTCATTATTATGACCACGTGACTTGGTGTAAACATTTGGTCGAAGTAGTTCCTTACCCAACATTCAATGCATAATGTTACACAGGGTGATACATTATATCACGTGACCTGGTTGTACACATTGACCTACCATGAATTGGTATCCGTTTGATGGAAGTACACGTAATTGTAATGGAGCTCGGCCGTTGGGTGTCACTGTAAGAGATTTATGTGTGCATGATCGTTTGCATCTTTTAAACATTTTCTCTCTCGCTCAATCAAATAACATTATAAATAAACGTCTCTTTATTTGTCATGTAAGACTTCATACGTTGTGTCCTTGTATTCATAGGTCATTGTTCTGAATCTTTCATTGTTCTGATGAAATAAACGGCAAAATTTGTTAATTTTGTTATTTACGGTTGTATATTTCATTTGAAAACGGTTTAGTATTTCGTTGGCCACTTAGTGCACTGGACATGTAACCCGGCGATCTGGGTTCAAATCATGGTCGCGGGAGGTCAGAACCTTCTATAAAAAAGGCAAAATGGGAATTTTCCTCCATATATGGAGAAGTTGCCGACTCCTTGTGGAAGGGTTAGAAGTGGTAAGTATACAGTCCAGGAAAACTGGTTTAGTGAACGGCCGCTGTATATAACTGAAATATTGTTAAAAAGCAGCGTTAAATCCCAGTGACAAAAAATCGTTTGAGCGGATTAGTATTTAGTATGAGAGGATTATTAATAAAAAATAGGGTTGAATGTTACATTTCAGACAAAATTTCAATCAATCAGAATATTACTTAGCCTTTGATGTTCGTGCTTCAACGGTTTTTAAAGACCCCAGTCGAGGATTGCTTACAAACAAATCAACATGAGGCATTAAATCGTTACTATTAGACTAATTATCTATTCCTTTTAAATATATAATGCGACAATTAAGCGAATGAGATGGTAGAAAAATTAATACTGTTTTAATGTATTACATCCCTAATACCGGACTTTCCTGACAAGTCTTCTCAGGGTTACACAAAATTGTTAACAAAAAATATATATACCGCAATAATCTATAATTCTTTGATAGTTACCCTAGATACTGCAATTTATTTTTAGACAAATTTTGAAAATTTGTAAGAGTTGCCCATGTTGAAAAATAGAAAAATGATTTCTGCACATATTGCATGGTGACCTAAATGTTTCTTTATCAAATTAGATTGATACATTCTGCATCTTTTTTACTGTGACTTTCGTTGAAATGTATCTTTTCTCTTTTACCTTTAATAACTCAAAGGATTGTCATTGTTTTAATAAAGCTAACAGTAAATCATTTTCTATCGTGGAAACCTATAAAATCATCAACTTATCCAAAATTTGTTCGCTCCAATTTTGAGATAATAATTTTAGACATTAGGCTCGTAATGCCTTATTCTCTCACATTCCGAGACGATACTGTCCAAATACAATTTGATTGGGGGCGACCGTCATCCAATGGTTAGTGCACTAGACTTGTAACTCGGGTTAAAATCCCGGTCGCGACAGGTTATACCCTTGTATGAAAATTTGACAAAAATGTCGATTCTCCTCCATATGTGTGGAGAATTCCTAGTGGAAGGTAAGTACTAGTATACAGTCCAGGAAACGAACGAACGAACGAACAAACAAACAAACAAACAAACAAGTTGAGTACTTAATGATCTACCTATAGTTAAAAACGTATAGTAGAGGCTATGAAGTTGTGACCTTTGAATCGCAGTTTCTTCATCACGGTTACAAATATGGCAATTATATCCAGGCCATGCTTGCTTAGAACTCACTAGTGAAATACCACACCCTTTGCAATAGTGCGTGACATTACTCGTTTATACTACATACATAGCAATAGTGTAGATATGTTATTTTCGTGGTGATCATCATGTTACAGAACTGCTAGAATTAATAAATAAAACTATCAAAACACCGGTTTTATCAATTAAACAAATCTAACCAGCAAGAGGTAACACATTCTTAACAGCAGTTCTAGCCTTATGTGATGAATATTCAAAGTATCATTCATAAACTTAGTGGGTGGGGTATTGCAATCTGCTGGTAACGGATAATTAATTTGATACAATTATCTTATCAAATATTTTCACATGGAGCTGACCACGGAATAATTAATAGACAAACAATGGATAGTAAGTGCAGTTAGGTCTGGACTTGTAACCAGGTTATCCGGGTCCAAATCCCGGTCGAGGCAAATCATACCCTTCTAAGAAAATTCGCAAAATGTCGATTTTCCTCCATATGTACAGAAGTTGCCGGCTCCTTGTGGAAGGGTAAGTTAGTACTGGTTAGTATACAGTTCAGGAAAACTGGTTAAGTGAACCGACTGCCCTATATAAATGAAAAATTGTTGAAAAAAAACGGCGTTAAATCCAGTGAAAAAAAAGCATATCTACCAAAGTAAAACTTCACTAAGAGGTCACTTTAAAATTGAAATCACTTCACTGCAAAGACCAATCATTTTCGAACTAGTTTTCCATTTTTTTCATTTTATTTATTTTGGCTTGTTAATGAAACCATTCGTATTAAGACATTGTCTTTAGTCTCAAAAGCGGTCTTAATATCATGGTTTTCCCGCGGTATAAAATGCAGAAACATCACGTAGACAATATAGAAATAGAGGGAAAACGCAGACAAGAAAGAAATAGAAGGATATCAGAAACATAGACGACAAAAATATGGAAGGATACTAATATAGCGGATTATTTTGTTGATGTTTGGGCCAAAGTAATAGAGAATATTAATGTAGTTAGTTGTTAATGAAATAGTAAAAAAACTGTTATATAATGTATTTTGTTTAATAAAGAAATGATAAATTATGATTTTTTTCTAATTAAAAATAAATTATGAAGTAAATTCTTTATAAACTGGTCTTGATCACTGCTTATCAACTGCTATATTAATATATCGTCTGCGCTTTCCCTCTATTTCTAAATTGTCTGCGTAATGCGTAGAACTGCGTTATACACCCAACCTTTTCCCATTGCATTCTTTAGTTTAATGTCGTACCTGCAGCCAGAGGTTTTTACAGATATTCCAGCTCTAACGATGGAGAAAGACCCTAGGCGTACATCTTGATAGAACCACCGACATTTTGTAATCTGGCTGGATATCTGGGATTCGAACTCAAAGCGGCGATGGGCAAGTGGTAGCTAGACAGAGACCATAACCACTCGATCACGGAAGCCCCATACTGTGCATTCACTAGATAATAAAACCTAGCTTTACTTATCCAAGAAAAAATAACCCAATCGAAGAAAAGGGAAAATTGAAAACGTACTAAAATCACCGAGTAACTATTAAAGACAAGGAAACTCGAAAAAGGATTCTTTTTCAATCTACATGTACATCGTACATATATGGTTAAATAGTGTAGCAATTGTAGGAATATAGACCACTCTAACACACCTTGTTGTTGGGTCAACTCTTAAGCGACGTGTTTGAGTGTCCGCCTACAGTGCTAAGGGTCCTGGGTTCAATCTCCGGTTAGGACCATGGATCTTTCTCGCTCCCAAATTTACTATGCTATAATAGTATTGGTTTCGTGTAAAATTATATATCTTCATTTCCTATCATTTATATTTCAATACATTTCACTGTACAAATACCAAACTCAAAATGTTGGATTGACACTCGCTGTGAAAGTAATTCTTGTATTTAGTTCATATCATGTACAGAATAAAATTGCGATTTGAAAGTTAGTTCTAGTCACCAAGTGATCGAGCTCCAGTCATTGAGAGTCTACTTTTATGTATACCGGACGCACTTTCGTCTAAACAATAATAAAATTAAGTATTATATTAAAATCAATTCATTAAACTCAATAGTTCAACTTACTTGTAGTGTTTGATATACGATTTTTTTCAAATTTGGATGGTCCCAGTGAACACAATTTACAATTTTTATATGATTTATTATTATAATATGTGGCAGATATAAAAAAAACACTCATATTATAATTACATGATTCAACAGTAAACCCCCCTTCGCTTCCCCTTCCCTTCCCCCCTCCCCGTAGCAGCAGCAGTCATAATGGTCATCGTTTAATCAAGCTGTAAACAGCATAGCATATGTAACGTTGTATTTAAAGTAAAAACTTGCATTTTCTTCTTCCATTTCTATCATGCTCTCGAAAATAAATAAATCTGTAGCAAGTTTCATTTCTAATTCAATAGAACATCCACTGACCTTTTCAACAATATATATAGTATATTTTTGGCTTCATTCGTCAGATTTGGGAAAAACGAACTTAAATCAGACTTTTTCCGAAATTTTCATATCAATTGCTCTATATTCAATGTAAAAAGGGTAATTGTCTTTTAGTGCTAATTCCCCCGCCAAAATATCAAAATAAAGTAAATATTTTGCATATAAATACAGCTGAATATTTAAAGTAAATGAATATGATGGGACACTTTTGTAAAATGACTAATAAAAAAAGATATTAAACAAAATGTCTTGTACTCCCTCTATATTCTATAACGCCGATTTAAGTATAAGGCGCTAATCTGATAAGCGAAATTGATCAACATACCAGGGACTTGTAATGTAGAGTCCCTGATGGGGCCCATATGTTGGTCGCTCATTAAGGGTTAAAACACCAGCGAGCACATAGGACAATACAAAACTTGATAAAACGACGAAGGTTACGAGAGCGTAATAACGTCAAGGATTCAACTAATGTAATGTAGAGTCTGTGATAATATGCTCTTCTGAAACGGTTTCTTAGTACAACCAGTAAAAACATATGTATTTTTAAGCAGGTATAGTAAATTGAGGGCGAGAAAAATCCGTGGTCCCTACCTGGGATCTAACCCGGGTCCCCTAGCATTGTAGGCGGACACTCAACCACGTCGCTAAAGAGTTAACCCGACAGCAGGGTTGTTGAAAGTATCCCATATTCGTACAATCACAACACAGGTACAAGTCAAGGAACGAAACTGGTCATTACTGGTGGCACTGTGTTAACTAGAGATGTAAATGCTCCACTAGAAGTTGCATAGAACTTACCGAGTCTCTAAGCCCAAAGACGAAAGGAACCAGTTTATTACCGGATAAAACATGTTCGGAAAAACGGAATTTAGAGTAGTGGTAAAGGGAGACAACTTATTCCGGCGCGCGTTGAAAAGCCGTTAAATCAAAGTGAAAAACATGGCTGAGGAAGATGATAAAGGTTACCGGTGGGAAACTGAGTATGAGAAAACTTGGTACGTGATTTTTAACCTTTCTGTATCTACCAAATGTCTGCTTTATTATTGTTGTCTTTCTTATTATTTTTTACCATAATGTTACGGTCTTCGGATATGAGCTATGACCGGATAGTGTCATGATACTTATTCAATACATGAATATTTATCGGCTCAACTGCTAGCAGGCTTCAGAGTATCAGAAGATTGTAAGATTCTGAATTTATGTTGCCCAACAATGAATGTGAAGTTTCCCCAGTTGTCACTTCAATAGTAAATTGTTGTCATATTTGTGTTATGATTAAAGATGATTATAGTGTATGCACTACTTTCAACACCTGTCTGTCAGTAAAAATCTTCAGCAATTGTTATGTGTCTACCTACAATACTCCTGTCCTGGATTCAACCCTTAGTTCATATTTTTTCCTCTGTATTTTCATAGTAGGCTAAGCTGCTGAAAGTGGCTGAGTTGTATATAGATCATATTGGCACTGTTATTACTGGAAGAGCGTTTTTGCTCTTGCTGAATTGGTTTATTCATTGATTTTTTAATTAAATCCATATATAGAACCTTTTACAAATATAAGCTTGCCAATAATTATTTCAAATGCTCTGAGAAACTTTCTCAACCTGCCTATATAATAAGTATATTAAACAATAGTCAGATTATAAAAACAATTTGTTTTATTGCTACTTTGTCGTTTTTGTGCTTATTATTTTTATAGATAACAACTACAATTGTTGCAGTACATTCAAACACAAGTGTGGTATTAAAAACCAGGAATTGAAGGGAAATTGAAATAATCTCTACAGAATTAAATGAGCATGCACAAAGATTTGGAATGTTGATAGTCATTTACTAAATGTATAAACATAATCAAAAAAATACCAAATGATTGAACTGTAACACTAGATTGGATGAGAGTATGTCTGTTTCTGGTAATGAGATTTGTTGGACATGTTATAACATGACAGACATTGGTCAAGAAACCTATCCATCAGTTACTTAAGTAAGTTGGTTACCATACTGATGACTGATTTCATGTTGTGTAGCAAAGTAAATAATGATCATTATGATAACAATTTTATTGCTTTTTTTCTCACTCAGGGAAGCTCTGCAAGAAGATGCTGAGGGGTCCTTACAGTCCGGTATTGATGATATGCTTCATAAGGCAAAGAGGAGAAAGTTGTTGGAGAAGATTTCAAATGTCCGTCTTGGAATGGTTAGTTCATTTATTTTACAGTTGTCTGAAGCTAATTTCTTAAGGCTGACTTTTTGTGTGTGAGTATTATTTAAAAAAATCTGCTGTGTATCATTGACAGACATTTTTTATCCTGCAAAATGACTTAACATACTTTCACTGCTGTTTTTTAAACATGTTTACAGCACTCTCGCCTTCCTATATAAAACTCTTTGTTAGATTTTTGTTATTTTTGGAAATTTTACCTATTCATTTATCTTAAAATTTACTGTTTTCAATTAAAAATATAACCACAACACACTTTAAGAGAGCTTACAAACCCACGGGCTCTCTCTCTTTAGGGGGACCGGGGCCCTGGGAGGGAGGAATTTTGTGTCATTTTCAGTTCAAGGGGAATTTCAAAAGCCTAATTAATATAATAGGTGGGGGAAGTTTTACCAAAAGTTGTGGAAAAAAGTATATTCCAGAAGTGGGGGAATGGGGTCGAATTTTGGCCCCAAATTCGAGAGATTGAGAGCCCTTACCTGTTACCTTGTTATTGAAGTTGGATGTTCAAGAAAATCTCAGTCGACGACCACATCACTGTTATGACAACCTCTTTAGAACAGGCACTTGATTTTTGTACCAATATCTCCTCTGATAATGATATCACCTTGTTAAGACCTGTTGAATTTATGGTCTTAATAGCGCAGTTTCACTGTATTATAATTTCTATATATTTCAGATGCGACATTTGTTTATTATTGTTGATATGTCAGCATCAATGGAAGATCAAGATTTGAAACCAACCAGACTTGTTTGTTCTTTAAAGGTATATTTTTGTTTATACATTCCTATTTTGTGTCCATGAATTTATTCATGATATTGTTGTAAAAAATAATCTTACGAATCAAAAAGTTTTTCATTGATGTATATTTATCATATATAGCGTGATGATTCTGCTGGATTGTTTTCACATTTTGGATAAGTTACTGGTACCGACTTAATTCAGGAAATTTAGTATACAGTAAAACCTCCAATAGTGAGCACCTCAATATTACGACGACCTTGTTATAGTGACCACATTATTTTGTACTGGCTTTCCATAACTCTTGTATAATGTAACTTGATAATAAGACCTTATTATAACGACCATTTTTTCAGGTCCCGAAGGTGGTCTCATTATCAAGGTTTTACTGTAATGTAGTGTTTTTAGTGGCTACATACAGTCGTATGATTGTAAGTTGTTTCATTTACAGTTGCTGGAAAACTTTATTGAGGAATATTTTGACCAGAATCCTATATCCCAGCTTGGCATCATTGTCACAAAGAACAAAAGGGCTGAAAAAGTCGCAGAACTTGGAGGTATGTTGTAATACATGTCAGATACATATTTTGGAAGCATTTGACCTTGAATAAATTTGTCGTAGGGGATAATATTATTTTAATCATATGAGCTAGACCATAAAGGTAGTAAGGTTGACAGTTTGTTGCAAAGAACAAGGTTAGCTCTAGTACAGAATCTAGGAATATTGATTAAACTGTGTTCTGATATATGAAATAATGTTAAAAACAGGTTTTGACCCCAAAATGTTCTAAAAATTACCTGTTAATATATTTTTTTGAAATGTGTTGAAGAAACTGGAATGTTCAAGCCAAATCAAGTATTTATACTGACTTTTTAAATAAATTTTGTATTTGCTTTTACTTGTTAAATCTTAATTTCAGGTAATCCACGTAGACATATAGCAGCTCTACAGAAGTTAAAGGATAGGGCGTGTCTTGGTGAACCCTCACTGCAGAACTCACTAGAACTTGCTCTACAAACATTAAGGTTCTATTTCTGTTAATATTCTTGCTATTTCAGAAACTTTTTTTGAAGTTTTACTCCTTTTTTTAACAGTGTGCAGGGCCTTTTTTCCTTTTTTAGTAGAGGTGACTTCCCAATATCAAAAAATCTCTTTTTCCCATTTTTTGAAAGAATTCCCCAAAATTCATTGCTGAAATTTCCAATATGTTGAAATATGATTCTCCCTATATCTTGAAAGTCTGTCTAACTTTTCCCAATTTGGCCTGAAATCACATTTGAATTTCCTGTAGTAGAAGGTCAAGGCCCCTTCCCAATTTTCGGAAAAAAGGCCCAGGTGTGTCATTTCTGTTGTAGCTGATACTTAACCTATCTAGTATTCACAGATTTTTTACTAGTACTAACATCTAGGCTAGTGTGGGTCATTTTCTGAATTCTGTGCCAGTTCTTACCTTGTTCTCTGCCATCTTCTCCACATAAATGATCAGCATTGGAGGACAATTAGGCATGATGTCTGCAACCAAATTTTCACAGAGAACATGTGCTGGACACAGAGTTCGAACTCACAAACCAGCGGTATGTGACCATAATGCTTTACCAATTGAGACAAGGGGCTGGCTGTGCTTGTGAAACATATACGGTGCAGTTATTATCCATATTGGCTGATTTTGGGAAATGTTTCAGGACTAGTTTTTTAGACACTTATCAAGTTTTTTCGTAAAATGAATTTCAGTATTTTTATAAAAGTATGTTCATTTAGTTCAGGTGTATTCAAGTTGTATGGTTTTTTTTTCAGACATATGCCTAGTCATGCTAGTAGAGAAGTTTTGACCATATTTGGTAGTCTGACCACCTGTGACCCCGGGGATATCTTGGAGACACTGAAGGTTCAATTTTCTGATTCTTTTACAATCAGGGTTGACATGTAACCACTAACCTCTCACTTCTGTGAGTTTGAATCCCTCCTGCCAAATTTCATATGTGAGGAAGCTGTCCAACTAGCTTATGGAAAGTCATTAGTTCTACTCATGTGTAAGCCTGGGGTCTTCCTCCACTGTTAAAGATGGAAAGTTGCCAAATGATCCTGACTGTTGGTGCTTTATCAATGCTTCATAGTAATAAAGCTTTCACTCATTTTCACGCATCTTTGCAGTCTTTATGTATAAACCATATGGTTAAAGTGATTTCCTGTGGACCTGATTGATTTCTTACATCAGTATTTAATTGCATTGCTTTTCTTTAAAATGAATATAAATTAAAAAATGAAAATGTACTAGGGACAAGTACTTTACTGTACCCAGTCCTTCACTATATCCGAGTTCACTATAACCGTGTTTTACTGTACTTCTGTATTCATTATTCATGCGGTACATTTATAAAATCATAGGGAATATATGAACAGTTGCTTATAAACTCTGTTCACAATACTGAAGTTAGAAAATAATGCTTCAGTTTTAGTCAATAAATTTGATAAGTGTGCTTTATAACATAATGAAATCCCTTTATAAAATAGAGTGCTACCTTTGTTTCTATTTCCTTATTATAATTGAAGCTGTGAAACAAGGGTAATGATAAAATATTTTATTTTCAGGTTTTGAAAGACGCCCATGTGCGATGTTCCATGGTTGGTCTTGCTGCTGAAGTAAGGATATGTAAAAAGATTTGTTCGGATACAAATGGTAAATACATGCACAGCTATGACTCATAAATATTGATTTTTTATAATTATAAAGGTTTAATGATGATATATGGGGGTTTGTCCATAGCGGAGAGTTTATCAATATGTATATGGTACCGAATTGGGAAAAATCACTGAAATTGAGAATTTTTTACTCTTACTTAGTTTTAAACTAACAAAAATGTTTCATGTCAAGTTTGTTCTACACATTCTTTGCTTTGTCCTCAGTGTCACCGCAGTAAAGCATTTTGAATGATGGCAATGTGTACTTGGTTTTTGCAGGTAAATACTCAGTAATTCTTGATGAATCGCATTACAAAGATTTGTTGAATCAGCACACCAGTCCACCACCAGCAATGGTAATCCTTATATGTTTTTTGATATGGTTTGAGTAGTAGATTGAGACTGGTTTACATTACCGTCTTAGCCTGACAGGACAGGACTAAAAAGGCTGCATTATTTTGAATGAACAGTTGACTTGTAGTCTATTTTTGTCATTTTTTTTATTTTGAAAACAAGAAAAGATATGCCATTTAGAACCTTATTCATCCATGCACAATTTCAGCATGAACACATTTGAGACAATAGCCATTCTCTTTAAATGCTCATTTAATAAATGTTGATACGTCATGATTGCCTGTAGAATTAAAACAGTACTCATATATGTAAAATTATTCTATTTTTGGAAAGCTGTCTGGTGGTAATCAATGTTTTGACATAAAATCCTCCCATCTCATCAGTAACCAATCACACGTCTGTCACATATATTTTCACAGATGAACACTGAGTCATCATTAATCCGTATGGGATTTCCACATCAGCATCTGGGTGGTGACCGTGCTGGCCATAAACCTTCAATGTGCATGTGGTATGTAGTTTTAATGCTTGTTAGTGTATTTTAAATTTTTCTTCATGTAATCTTACGTGACTGAACTACTGTGAAGCCAGGTGACACAGAAGAATGTCAGGCCTTAGTCCTGCAGCTAACTTTTATTCAGATATGGTAGTCTGTGGAAAATTACTGTCTCATTATGTAGTAAAAACCATTTGATTTTTAACCTATTGCCTCATAAGCATATTTTGGACACTTTCAAATTCAATGTAAGTATACATTACATCAATTTATTTAAGAAAATTGGGTTATTTCTCTCAAACGGGATGGAAAACATTGTGCCAAAAGAATCCATTGCTCTTTACATGCAGTGGCTTCTTTGTCATGAAGTTTTCAAATGTCATCCACTTCAGATACAGAGAAATGCTGTATTATGAGGCAAAGTGTAAATGAAGAATTATATCAGTATATATTGCGAGTCATTAATACTTTGTATTGTCCGGTGAAGGTTTCAGAAAATTTGTCAGTCCGGTGGTCCAGTAACAGTTACCTTTCTGTGGTGCTCTTTTCGTAATCAGTCTAAGAAATTTTACACCAGTTATATATATGAGCGATTCAATGTTAGTATTTTACAAAATTAGGACAAACTTTCTTTTATTTTTTCAGCCATCTTGACAGTAAGACTGTGGAAGGTTTCAGCACGACTGGTTATTTCTGTCCACAGTGTAAAAGTAAATATTGCGAACTACCTGTAGAATGTAAATCTTGTGGTATGTATTACTTCTGTTAATGTGAAAGACTGTCAGACCTTAGTTTCACTGAAAAGTTTTTGTATGAGGTATTGTAATATGTAAAAAATAACTAGCCTTCATGGACAATAGAATTTCTTTGATTTTAAACGAAGAATTAAGTCAATATACATGTATTATGTGCCAGTAATATTTTGTCTGGTCCAGTAATGTTTTCAAATTTACTGGTTCCTTGTTCTAGCAATATGTAAAGAATAACTAGACTACATAGAATTCTGTTAATTTTATTTACTGTTTTACAACAAGTGAAGGAGACATGTTTTGGCCTGGTAAAGGCTGTCTCTCCAATGAAGTAGATAAAATGAATGAATGTGCATTTCTGTATGTTCTAGGTTTAACGCTGGTGTCAGCCCCTCACCTTGCTCGTTCATATCATCATTTATTTCCACTGGACCAATCAAAAGAGGTCCCTATCACAGATTTTGATCCCGGACAACTTATGTGAGTTTTTCAGTCTATTTCATACCCTGAATCTCAATTTCTACAATGACTATATGCTTAGTCAACTTATACTTTTGACCTTGGGTTTTGTAAGTTTGAACCCTTAGTAAAGCACATGTTTTCGGTGACTATGAAAGACCCAGACATATGCTTAAAGTTATTACATTGCTAGGTAATGTGATAGGTTTTTTCTTCAGAAACCAAACCAGTTAATCAGACATTTTCCTTCAAATTACTTAGGTGAAAGTTGAAAATTAAAAAAAAAAACGGAAATTTTAATGATAGTGCCACAGAAAAAAGTAAAACAAAAAAGTTCAAAGAGGTCAAGATTTTAACTGAAATTCGGTGTTTGCAAAAACACGATTATTTTAACCTAATGTTAAAATTATGTTTCACTGGCTAAACTAAGCAAAAATGTTGCGTCTAAGGGCTTTGGTCTGTGTGTTGAAATTTACATTTTTGCAATTTGTCTTCCAGATATTGTAGTGCTTGTCAAATTGAAATTCAAGAACAAGCTGTAAGTTCTTTTTATTAGCTTTTTATGAATATATAATTCTGTATTTTTATGTGTACCTTGTAGAAGAAAATTTATGAGTCGAGTTTCTGTGAAAAGTGATATATTGTTGAGAGAATCAGAGGGGTATTGGTGAATTGGCGCATTCTCCTCAAATACTTGATGAACAAATGTTGGTGCATCATGATTGCCAGTAGAATTACTGGTACTTGTAACTGACCTAATGTTCTTCTTAAAGAATACTTTGTGGTCATATTCCAGCTTTGAAAATACTTTATTCCATATTGAGACAAAATAATTCTTCCCCTCCGGCCAGCAATCAGTAACATTTCTGGTTGTTGGGCATTTTGCCTCTTTTATGAAAAACACAGGATTGTATGAATTTTTATGTTTCAGGTTTATCAGTGTAGAAAGTGCAAGGTGATTTTTTGTATAGACTGTGACATATTTATACATGAGACGCTACATTCGTGTCCTGGTTGTTCCAGTTCTAGACGAACTCAAACTGCGGATGCTGTGTTTATGTGATAATTTTATATATTAGTATTGTTTCATACCTAACATGAGGCCAAGTCTTACAGGAACATACTCTGGTTATTTGGATGAACACAGACTGGTTGTTAAGAAGGAACTTAGACTGGCTATTTAGTAAAAAAATTGACTGGTTATTTTAGAAGGAACATACACTGGTTGTTTTGTAAAAAATTGACTGGTTACTTTGGAAGGAACATGGACTGGTTATTTTGTAAAAAATTGACTGGTTACTTTGGAAGGAACATAGACTGGTTATTTTGTAAAAAATTGACTAGTTACTTTGGAAGGAACATAGACTGGTTATTTTGGGGGAGCATAGACCGGCTGGCCATTTTGGAAGAATGTAGACTGGTTATTTTTGGAGAACATGGACTGGTTATTTGGAAGGAATATAGACTGGTTACTGTAGAAGAGCATAGCTGGTTATTTGGAAGAAATATCGACTGGTTACTGTGGAAGAGCATAGACTGGTTATTTGGAACAAACGTAGACTAGTTGTTTAATAGGAACATGGACTGGTCATTTTGGAAGAATTTAGACTGGTTATTTTAAAAGCACATAGGCTTGTTATTTGGGAGAAAGTGGACTGGTCGTTTGGGTTTTTTATTGGCTGGACCTAATATCTTAATTACTAGTATTGATGTTCTGGGGAGATCAATCAGGAATTCAAGCATGTTTTAGGCAGGTTCATTTTTCTTACTTGATAAATCTTGAGACCTTTGATCCAGTGATGGCTGGTTTGAGACCCTTTTGGAGAACTCATTCCTCCATAGATTTTCTTATTGAAGTGTTGTATGTCTCTTGTATGGAACATCTTATAAATCAAAGTGGTTTCTGGCAGAAACAAAGCTGTTGAGTAATTGAGATTACCTTGGTGAATTTGTGAAGCAAATTGATGTTACTAAGGTACAGTTGATAAATAATGCGTAACCCAAGACACAGGGTGTTATAACATGGTGGTATATGTGGCAACCATTTTACCAAAATAGGCCAAAAATGCAGTGTTAGTAACGACAGATTGATTACAACTCTTTTGAACAAACTTGTTGTGTTAAATATTATGGAGATTGATAAAAAATTGATTGGTAATTTTTAATGCTGATGTCACACAGCTGATTGTCAAACTACTGTAGAATTTACTATTTACATGTATTAGTATAGGCCTAGTAATGAAGCAAGAGAGTATAAGGTCTATAGATCTTTGATCATGAGCTCTTACCCCGGGATGCAACAAATATTCTCTGTGATGAATTAGTTGAAGACATGTCCAAGAGACTTGTCCTTAACTGCTGATTTGAGTGATGTTCTGGTACAGAATCACTGGAAAATTGCTGGTTGGTTTGCAAGTACTATTGAAATGGGCATAAAATCAGAAAAAGAATGAAGGGGAATTTATCTTATGACATCTTTATGGTACAATGTTACTTGCTATATTATTTTCTTTACACTTTGTTATTGATCTGAGAAATAAATGTTTTTGATAGGAATAAGTTCATTGTTGTTAATTTAGAATGACATTTGCAAATATTCTTGATGTAGAATTGTACTTGGATGAGAATTTCATTGGGATAAATTTCCCTTATCTCAGAGATATTTAATTTAGAATATCTCCTAAAAAGTATTAACAAACAAATAGTTATTTTCAAAATTCTGTTTATTTTTACTATTATAAATATATGAGCACATATGGAATGGTAATCAAATATGATTCACATTCATCCATAAGAAAAAAAAACAGGTCTGTGCAAATATGAATAAATGCAATTAAGTAACTAAACTGACACATAATATAAGCATATGGTAACTCAGGTTTTTGGTCAATAGGTAATTTAAGAGTATTTATTTTGTTTATTTTGTATACATCCATACTTCAGTTGAGTTACAATGTAACTTGATTAAAAAGATTCAAATGAAATGAATAATATACAAACCAAAATTACAGAAAAAAAACTAATTCAGATATTGGTGTGGTTATTTGATAAATTAGATCTGGTTCAACATAAACTTCAAAAAACACTGATAGAAGATTAATAGCTGAAGATTATCATCTCAATTTTCCATTTGCACTGACAGGAGATGAGCAAAAATCAAAATATAGTATCAGACACAACATTACTGAGAATTGGCATTAACATTTTTTTTTCTGTTGGCTGTAACGACCAATTACCTGGGTCCAAGGTTATAAAACTTGAGATTGGTCATATTTTGTCCTTCAATGTTTCTAACTTAATTAGTACTAAGCAATAAAGATTTTAATCCTATTTTATTCTGCCAGCTAAAATGATCTGAAAATGTATTTAATCCTTAAACTACAATATCTTTCAAACCAGAATGCTTCACTTACAAAATTGAGATTTGAGCTTGGAGATTGTTCTCAAGTTTTATAACCTCAGAGCCTGGATTGGTTTCAAAAATGAATTAAAAGCATACGGTAATGACGACAGTTCAACTTTGACTGTACACATACACTGCTTTCAGATATACTTAATCAACCTTACTCAAAACACATTCTCAAACCAAACTAGGGTAATATAAATAATGAAATATATAAAGGACAGGAAATGATTCAGATTAAACACATTTGAATAGCATCCATACTGTACAATTCAAATAACACATTCAGGCACAGATCATGTAAATAAATTACTTAAGGTCTGAGCAAACATGAGAATAACGAGATTTATACATTAAGACATTTGGTAAAATCATACAATCACTCCTTTGCGTCAACCTATGCCACACATTGCACAAAATTCATAATAATGAAGTGTTTAACTTCACAATCAAAACATGCATCGTGTATTGTGATAATGGAATTATGTGAACACAAGAGAGAGCACAGAATAACAATACAGAACAATTTAGAGGCTCTTCACCTTCGGTTTGGTTTTAGTAGTGTTATACCCTTATTGTGATTTAATGAGCTCAAAAGGAGAATACTTTTAGAAACAACAACAACAAAATGGACTTCAATATCATAATAATAAAACGTAGCACATTTTAGTGGTCTCTGACCATCTTCTTGATTTCTTCATGATTTTAGTTGTGTTATACCACCAAAGATTTAAATAAAGATGAAATATAATACAGGAATCACCCCTAAATACATCTTATAGTTGAATCAAGTCTCCTAAATTGCCACATAAATGGCTATCACTCTATTGATCTCAATTTTTATTGGTTAATGACACCAAAACTTGAAGGACCACACCACATATCAGCTGATTCCGTTTCTCAAGTATTCTTAAACAAACAATTACTCCTACAACATTAGAAGTCATTGTATACAGTACAAAAAAAATCTGATTTCATGATCAGCAAATCTGCCGGGCTGAAACTTCTTTCCAGTAAAAATAATTAAATCACAAAAATCTTTCAAAATATCTCATTTCCACTGTCTGTTAAGAGCCTTCCTGGATGCCAGTTTTTGAGTGATGAAGGATGCTAAAAGCATGGATAAAACTACACTAGCGATCAACCAATGCTCAAAGTCTTCCTTCAATACATCAAACATCTTTGATGGTTGAACTCTAGTATGGAATAAATCTGTAAAAATAAGAAATTTTCTGTCAAGATTATGAATAACAATCTTAGATAAAGCAAACAAAATACAGTAGAACACAGTTAAAGCTAAGTCCTTAGGACCTGAAACCTGAAAAATACTTGACAATATTTGTATTTCACTAAATCCATTCTATTTAAGTAAGGGATGGTATGTTTGGGAATAATTATTACATCAATATGTCTGATCTTACAATATATCTTAGTTCCCTTGTTTTTTCCCAAGGGGATGTAATGTCACATCAACAGTCAGGGTGATTGGGCAACTTTTCCAGCTTTAGCAGTGGATAGAAGCACTGACCATCTGTAAGCTAGCTCCACAACTTCCTAATATGTAAAATTTGTTTGATCCTACGCAGGAGTCAAACTCTCAGCAGTGAGGACAGTGATCAGGAGAGAAATTTTCTTAATGGGACAATGGCCCTTGTAAAATCAGTGTGACAATTTGAAAACCAATAAGACATTTTTATGTGGCGATTACTGATTAGCAATTAAAACAGTCTTCATAACTATTTTTAATTGTCTATCTGCTAGGCGCTTGTTGCATAAAGAAAAAGCTAGTGTAAAGCGTCAGATGACACGTAGCGTTGATCATTAGGTGCTTGCTTTTGCAAAAGGAAAAAATTGCATTAAGCAGCAGATGATGCAGAGCAGCAATATTTACATCATACTCACTTCATTTCATACACGAAAGGATCAAAAACATGTGAATGTGCCATGGGCGTATCACTTGCCAAAGACAATATGACATTTTAAATTTTAATGTGACTACCGGTATGGCGCATGGCACATGCCTTTCTTGGTCACTGTGAGGAGCTAATGATTACAAATCAGAGACTATTACCTCTTGACTAAGGAGTTACAACAAATGAATTACAAGTCAATGATCAAGAGAAAAATGCTTGTATTGAAAAAAAAAATTCTCAATTGGCTTTGGTTTTCATTTCTGAATACAGTCAGGGCAAATATGAAATATTTACCTAATCCATATGATAATATAAGACAAGTAGATTCTAGTCCTGTAGGTGATGTATGTATACCCTGTATATGGAACAGTGTCTGATTATAGTTTATCATGCCTTCAGTGTGTACAGGCAACTCTGGTATGTATGGAAACGTTCCCTCTTCCCTGGAAACACAAATATATGGTAAACTGAATGAAATACAAGAATTTACAGTTTATTGATTCAAACCACATTGCCATTCTGACTTGAATTTACGTACAATAAGAGGGTAATAGAGAGGTTCGGCCCATCCAACTTGCTTAGACCTCCTGTAGGCCTGCTGCAGACCAAGCCAAAACGGTATGTTTCCATATTTTTGGGAGGATGAGATTTTTGTGTTCTTTTTCCCTAGAAATTCTATTTATATGTATATAGGAAAAGAATTTCTGGGAAAAAAAAAACACAAAAATCTCATCCTATAGGGATATATATATATTCATTATTAAGACTACGTTAAGACTACACTTATTTCAGACTGGTTTTCAATATTTTAACATGATGATGAGACAACCTCAATATTATTACAACCAATTTTTTTGTCCAAAATGTGGTCCTTATAGAGATTTTTCTGAAAATTTTTCATATTCATTATTTCAGAATTAACTTTGATCTAATATCGAATGAACAGATACAGATATAACTCACTGAGTTTCTTGTGTAGGTGTCAATGGTCTTCTGGGATCCAAAAATGCTTTTGGTAAAGTAAATATGCCGCCATTTTTTAATCCAACTGTAAAAAATTGTTAACATTATACAAAATTATCAATCATATATCTATATTTGTCTATACATTATCAACAGAAATTCTAGTTAAAAATAACAAATTATCCTTAACTGCTGAAAAATACCACACAGAATAATAAATTTTTAAATCCCTTTTTAATCAATTGACAAAATACTGGCATGAGTTTAACTGTGCCAGTATTTAACCACAAGAAGTAGCATTGATTTAATGATCCACAGCAATACATACATACACACATATGATTGCACATACATACATTTGTATCAATGGTTAACAAATAAATAATAAATAAAATAAAGCACATAAAATATTGTATTACTAAGAATAGAACAAAATCTTATCATTGAGACTGACAATTGTTTTAATTACAACATGGTAGAATACCTATGATATCTTTGGCTGTAATACCCTTCTCAGTCATTGTAGTTGTCATGGTGTACATTGGTAGGGGAAAGATGAAGCTTTGTCGCATCACAAGGGGCTGTTGAGGGGCTGTGAATGATGAGAATGCTGTAGCGTTGCTCTGGTTTTTACCCTCATACATTTCTAACGCTGCCATCTCATGACGACGCTGTTTGGTGTTGAAATAATTGTACTGAAAAACAAATAGTACACATGCACCTAATCCATGGAAAAAATAAAAACGAAATTAAAAAAAATTTAAGGTGCATATCGTTTTTTCAGCACACATCAAATTTTAGCTATAAATGCAAGTCAATAAATTGCAAAAAAGTAAAATTGTGACATATTTTATACATACATTTATCTCTCACAACTGCCAGTTAATACAAAAAAAACAATCAGATAAAACACTTTTTCTTCACAAAAAAGGGGGTAGCAAGATTTATAAGTTTAAAAGCTGCTACCTTAGCTGTCTATGAAATGGGCCCCTGATAAATTATAGTCATAGAGTATATTACACATACCACAACCCAGTTTTCAGAATGTACTACATGGACTGGTCCCTGGGCTTTCCTATGGTTACCATGGAACAACAGATGTCCAGTGATAACATCTAGTAAGTACACATTGATAACTGGGTAAGCTGTAAATAAGGAAACAATTTGTCACTATGAACTTTGAACTTTGATTTAGTATGTTTATGAAAATGTATAATAAGAGGCCATTCTTAAAAATTATTGGTTTGCAGTTTGACTCATTATAGAATATGTCAATTACAGCAAGTTTGACACCAAATTATTGAAATTAACATGGCTTCTACAATAAAGCATTAATTTAGTTGATGAGGAAAGTATGAAGCATGAACAATCAATAAGTTTTTATTTCAAGGTTTCTATTATATTTTTGATTTTCAAAGTTGTCAACTCTCATGACTATTTTTAATACAGTAAAAGCTTGTTATCTTGTGGAGTCATTGGAACAGACTAACTGCTAAAGATAAAGGTGGTGCTAATAATTCATTGGGGTGTTGGTTGAAAATTATACACTATGAACAAAAATTGACACCATTTTAAAAATTCTTTGAGATAAGTTGGGGGCTTGTGACATCAATGCTCGTAATAATGAAGTTTTACTGTAAACTTGTTTGCACCAATTTGTAATTTCCAAGGAATGGCAAATAGGGTTCTAAAAAGATAATACAACACATAGTTGAAATTCGTCTAATTTTTTGCAAGAAATAATTCTTAGACAAACCTTTTTGTTGAGAAGTTGCTGGTTCCTCACCTTCAGTTACCACAGCGACTATATTGGGGTTAAGATATTTATATAACACACTTCTGTCACCTAGCACACGTCCTTGTGAATGAATGTGTTCTGTAATACAATATACAGGGATCATTCTGGTTGCAATTTGTGTGAGAGAAAAAATCCCATTAGGGCAAAATCAGTGAGATATTTCCAAATTTTGTGAGATTTTTTTCCAAAGCAGAAGATACCCATTTTTCCAGACAAAATACATTGTAGTACAAACATGTGTCTCTGTGCATTTCTTTATTACAAAAAACAACACACCTGATTTTCTTTTTTCGGTTTTGTTAGCAGTCGACATTCTCGCTGCGACTACGAAAGTTTCGAAACGCTTGTAATTAGTAGTGAAGATAAGATGAAAGCTTCGCAAAGATTAAGAATAGATGAGTGGTTCTCTGCGCTCTGTCGATAATAAACGTGCGCCTTCGTAAACAGGGAAACCAATTGAACCGAATCGATAAAAGCACAGAAAAGTATTTTAAAGACCGAAAAGGTCATTTTGTCGAAAAATTCGCAGTGCGATTTTTTTTCGCTTTGAGAGATTTTTTATGCGATTTCAGCAAAAAGAACGCGAGAATATCGCGCAATCGCACCCCAAAATGATCCCTGAATATAACATAGATATTCCTGCAATAGCTTCAACATGGGATTAGTCAGTGAACAGTGGAGGAACCTTTTTGTCACTGAGAGGAATGACCTTTACAAAGCTGGAATATAACAATCAGCATGCGTTCTAAAAATAGAATAATCTAACAGATACTGGTACAGCATAACCTCTCCATAGCAATACCCTTCGGGAGAAGCAAAATTATGCTGTTGAGAGGTTGTTGCTGTAGAGAGGTTGAATTAATAGTTAAATCGTACAGTGGGAAAAAATCATGCTGTTGTTGAAAGGAGGTTGTTGCTCAGGAGGGCCAGTCTGGAAAGGTTGCACTGTACAAGTAATTTCACTTGCAATCACAATGCATCACCATTTCCGCATGCACAAAGGCTTTACACCCTATACACCACTTAAACATTCTAAAAGAATTGCATGGTTCACCAAAGACCCCAAAGACCATCAAATTAGTGGAAATCTGTCCGATCATACCCCTGTAGCATACTAATAACTATATACATATAGCATTAGCAGGTCAAAGCTTCAAATTATCCTCAAATCAAGATTTCTTTCTCGAGTCCATTATTTTATTTCCTGTACAATTAATAATGTAGTGCTTTGATTTTAAAATAGAACTACAGTAATAATTCTTCATTGATATTTCATTACCTAAAATTATTTGTCATTGAAACAGTGAGTATGGATGTGATTTCATCAAAACATGTGTAAAAAATGGCAAGGAATAGGTTTTCCTAGGATGGTATAAAAAACAAACAATTATGCAAAGACTTTTCCATGTACATTTTTGATGCAAAAAAAGGTTCAAGGTTAACCACATACCGTTAGCTTTCTTGGCCACAATACTTGTAATCTTCATTTTCTGTCTCTGATTCTGTAGATTTATTGTCCACACATTATCAGCAATTAACTGAAACAGAAATTATTAAATATTTTATCATAATATGTACTACTACTATAAACACACAGGAAATCCATACGTACATGATCCCACAATAAAACATGTCTGGCTGGTTCATTTTATCTATCAAAATGTAACCTTGCATTTATATATATTATGAAGGTTTGAAAGACAAATATCACTTATTTATAAAAAAAAAAATACAAAACAAGACAAGAACAATTAATTTTCACCATCCACTGTTATTTCATGAAATTATCAGAAGAGTCAAAAAAATCCAGATCCACAAGCAGATACCCTGTCATAAAGTTTTACACCACAATATGTAAACATACAGAAAAACCTTGATAATGAGATTTTTACTGTATATACAAGCTACAGCCTGCCAGAATTACACTATGGATGCCACCATTTTTGACTTTATTTTATGTATGTCCAAAGGACAGGATGTGTTGCTCATATGATGTGTTATTTTGATATACACTTTTCAAAGAATGATCATAATCATATCTTATATACATTACCAAACCAATGTGTTCAAATGCTAAGGAATAAAGCATTCAAGGAATATAACATCAACTCTCTACTTTTCAGTTAAAAAATATCATGAGTTCAAATTACAAAACTGAGTTTGCAAACCAGTCCAAAAAGGAAGCATCTGACTGGCCATACCAGAAGGCAGCTACAAAATTGACCAATAGCAAGGATGCATTCATTGGCTGGTCTTCAAACTCTATGCGGAACATTGCATGCTTACATACAACTATAATTCTTACCTTGTTTTGATTTCTTAAAACCCTGTATCCATTTATCATGCCATTTTCAACATCAGATACAAAAACGTAAATTTGTGGACTTTGCTCCAGGACAAATGAATGTGTGTTGGTGGGGTAGGTGTGTATCTAAAAATGAGAATATTGAATTAATATAGATATTATTGATGACTGTCTGGGATCAAATAAATCAATAATAAAATTAATGTGGTCTTACCAAATTGAAATACAAAAATTATACAAAACCAGTCTGAAAATAACTGTTCAATACAATAAGGTGAGCTTAAAATTAAGGCACATGCTAATTGAGGGTTCACAGTGTAATAAAACACACAAACCAATAAAGGACCAAAATTTATGATATGCATTCATGTGCCTGGGAACAACTTTAATGCATTCTTCGCAAAATTCCTACAAACAATTTTTACAATGGCATTACATAAAAAACTGCCAATTTTTATCCAAACTATGTGCAGTAAAACAAGGTTATAGTGAACTGGGCAATAGTGATAAATCAGTCTCAGTGAAGTATTTATTTTTCTTCAGGCATGTCATTCTTTCAATGAAATCATCTGTTTGACGTAGCTGCCAGCCTACAATCCTGCCTGCACACCTGCCCAATCTCAATCTAATTATTGGGACACTGAAAAAAGAAAACTTACAGAGTAGGTATCATCCATTATAATCAATGGTTTCATGAAGTCTTTGTTCCATTCAGCAAGCAGGAAAGCTTGTAAGACATTGTACGGCAGATGAAGTCCACCTGCTGGCATTTGTGCGACTCTCTGACCGCTGATTGGATTAAACGCAAAAATGTGACCCCTTCCAGATACCTATGTGAAAGAAACAAACCAACAAAAAATCAATATAAATTTGTTGTGTGACATAAACGTAATCTTAAATTAGCTTTATGATCATAAAGAAATACCATCAGATTGCATTCTTAAAATAAAACAAATGCACAATTACCAGCACTGGTAGTTCCAATCACAATGCATCAACATAATTATGTTCAATGGGCATACGAAGAAAATTAGCCGCCTGCATATATATCCCCATATTTTCTCATCAGATTTACAGTTTTCAATGACTGCCAAGATTATTCGAATCCATGGAAAAGAGAAGCCTTGGAAAAATAATAAACAAATTAAAAAAAATGCGAATAAATATTTTACCATGTTCCTTCCTAGAACCACACATTGAGGTAGATGAGGAAAATGAGCTGTAGTTCTCTGGATATGTAGCAGAACCTTTTCTCTACCAAATTTATCAAAGGGACCTAACTCTGGTACAAAATGTTGCCACGCAATATGACCATTAATACTCCTCATTCCGACAATCTGAAATACATGAACATAAACATTTTAGTATGCAACATCAAAAGTCATTTAATACGAAAAGCTCATTTCTGAATTCAAAAATTTGAAGAAAGAGTGAATTTAAAAGCTCTTATGAATTATACACATCAAGTAATATGAAACATCAAATCTCATGTAGACAGTCCCAATCATCAACAACATGATCATCATCATTCAAATAAACAAAACATTTTCAATAATCACCAGAAGAGGCAACAGCAGCAATATCAACATCAGCAGCACTAAAATCATAAGTGTCAGAATCATCACAAAAAAAATCACCATTAAAATTTTCAGCTTAATAGTTACTACCACAATCCTAATTATAATTAAAACAACCACACTAATACCATTATTATTCTCATCATAATCCATAGAGCCCAACAACCATAATCATCACTATAAATAACATCACTAACAAATACCTTGCCAGGTTTGGTTGCTATGACAATCATCTTATGTAGACTGAACTCGTCTCTCAGTAAATCATCTTCATCTTCATCATCATCATCGTCACCACCTTCTTCTATAACCACTGAATGATGCTTCACACCCTGAAGTCTTTGAATCTGCTGTATGATAAATGTCTGAAAGTAACAAGGAATCAATAAATGAATAAAATAAACAAATGGATGAATAAATAAACAAATGAATAAATAAACAATTAATTAAAGTAAATAAACAATTAAAATAAATTAACAACTGAATCAAAATAAAGTAATAACTGAATCAATATATGAATAAATAAACAAATAAAATAAACAAATTACAAAAAAAATAAAATAAATAAATGATCAAAATAAATTAATAACTGAATCAAAATATGAATAAATAAACAAATAAAATAAATAGATTTGATAAATGAATAAACAAATAATACATGTATATGAACAAACAAGTATAATATAAATGTTGTTCAATGGTTTATCATCCAAGAAAATCCCAATTTTTGAAAGTTTTACACTTCTTTACCAAGAGGAATCATAGAGCATTATGTACGGTTTTCAGTCAAATCTCTCCGTCTAACACAGGGTTTGATCAAGCAAGGACACAACTTTAAATCAGTATGTAACTGTTCATTTTACCTGACAACTGCCTGTTTCAGTACTGACAGATTAATAAAACTGAAAATTCTGATAAAAAAATACAAATTTTCAAATAATAAAAACACTTTACAATCTATGTTTGAGGTACAAGAGTTTGAGAAGGCATTTAAATAAGGCAGTCAAACATCTTAATACCTGCAACTGAGACAGCTGTGTTTTAACTCTTTTCACAAACATGGTCATAACATTGTCTTCATGCGAACCAAACTCGTCTTCAAATTTGGCCTGGTTTTCAGACACTGGTAAATCTACCATTTCTACGGCTGTAGCATAGGCCAAGAATTCATCTCTTCTCCAGGCTACTTTGGCTGAATATGAAATTAAAAAAAAGTACTTACATTGAGCAAATAGAGGACTTGTGGTAAAAAAAAACACTTTACATGAAATTATTTGTTCAAAAGAGTAAAGAGAGGATTTGTGGTAAAATATCACACATTTGACCAGATGTACAAATAAATATAAAAGCAAGACATATTAAAAATACAGTAAAACCTCATAAAGCAATAAACTAATATTAAAACCACCTCATTACAAAAACTACTTATATACATGTCAGTTTTCAAACTTTCCATCATATTTCAACTTGACAGTAAGATTGTCTAAAAATTGAAATTAGCTTCTTGGTTCCAGAGGTAGTCTTAATAACAAGGTTTTATTGTATTTATTAACTTCATCCTCTTGTATAAAATTTCAAAATATTCCAACCAACTGTTCAATTAAAATGTGAAGAACAAATGAGTTGTATTAATATTGTGGTTTAACTCAGTCATACTTTTCGCTTGTATGTGTGAATAAAAAGCTTGCAAATTCAAAATCTTGCTAAAATAAAGAGTTTATTGACACAAAGAAAATTTCCGAACATTTCTGAGTGAATCCTATCTGAAATACGAATACAGCTCCATTTCATTACAGCTGAAAACATACAAAGCTGTAAGTCAATGAGCGTGATGATGATATTTTCAACAAAGTTTTCATGTATGTTGCTGATATAGTTTAGTGAACCAAGGATTGGTGACAGTACCTGTTTTATGAATAAGCTGTAGGGTATAGTCCTGTGATAGCATTGCGATCTTGTAGGCCATCTTGCCTTTACCATCTTTTCTTTGAGCCAGGAAACAACTAATCTGCAAACATGCAAAGAGTTCAATAAATCATTCATTTTATTATCATATTATAACATTTTTTTTTCAAACTTATCGCAGGTATCAACTTAACAACAGAAACCATGAATAGTTTAAAAGTATAAAAACTCAGCCTCCACTTTCTGGTCCATGTACAAAACATGCTTAATAAAGATATTTACAAAACAAACACCCTTTTATCGAAAACAATCACCCAGAATGAAGCACTTTTATGAACAATTTATTGACAATTAGTGAAAAGGCCGCTAAAAATGGATTTTTTTCTTTCTGCATTTGTAACTCACAAAACTTTGCAAGTTGATGGAATTTTCACTCAATAAATGTTAATTTTTACTCACATTTCACGAGTATGCGAGCTCAGTGTTGAACCCTGATATACATTGTCACTTACCTGGTCTGGGAGACCATGATGTGTAGCATAATGTATCTTATGATTGTGATCCAATATCTGTTCCCATGATGACACATCATACAAAGATATTCCATACTCCTAAAAGTGAAAATAAATATCAATAAGGGAGACAATTAAAAACTTAAAGAGTTATTTGATTATCATGAGATATTGATAAACCTGACATTCTAAACACAAGGAAGAGGCTGTAATAAGACACAAAGGGAAGAAAATACATCACCTATCAAGTGAAAACATCATTCGTAAGCAGACTTGACTGGATCCAAACACTTATTAACTATATAACTAGTACAATGTTTCGCTTTTGTTTTTTTATTTGACATTGTCACTGGGTTTTAATGCTGTTTTTCAACAATTTTTTAGTTATGTACGATGGCCAGTTCACCTGAGCAGTTTTCCTGGACTGTATGCTAACCAGTATTAACTAGAATTCTGTCCTTTTTCTATAATATCAAACTATAACCATTTCAATACATCATCAAAATGATCTCAAAGTATTTAAAGTTGCAAATTAATGTCGCTAAACAGGCTATGATAAAAAGACCATTAATCCAAGCTCCTTTACAACAAAGCTATACAGACAGTTTATCATACCTCATGTCCTGTTTGCTCTAAACTGAGGATATACGTGCTGTCATCATAATTCACTATACTGGCTATAACACTCTGAAATATAAACAACAACACATGCTATTTAAATACTAAGAAATAATGTTATTATTACACACATTTACTAAACTTAACCTCAACAATGAGAACTGCTTGATAACAGTGTAACATTAATTTCATTATTTCTTTTGAAAAGATATAAAAATGAAAACTGATAATAATCCATTTTTGCCATTTGTTATCAATATGGATATTTTTGTTCACTGGGGTTTAATGTTGCACCATTAGCCAGGGATTTCCCTCATGCAGGTTTCTTGTGTCCCTGATGCGATATTCAGCCGAGGGACTCGTATTGAGAGTGACCACTGCATCCTAAGGGCCTCTTCCGACTCGGAATTTACCCTTGGCATTTTCTGAGTGGGACCCCCCAAAACTCCCAAGGGACCCCTAAAATGTTGGAGATAGGAGTCCCGGGGACCCTTGGGTGAAAAATCTTCAGGAAAACCCGGCATTAGACAGGGTCATTTAACAGCCTTTTCAAGCTTTTAGAGCATGGGAAGACCCCAGCTGGACAGCTTTCTCACATGAAATTCTTTCTAGTCCCAGGTGAGATTGGAATTCAAAACAGTAAGGGGCTAGTAATTACTAGTCAGACACCATAACCACTAGAACACCAAGGCCCCTAACATAACAAACATAGAACTGTTCCATTCATACTAAAGATCACCTGAATTAGACATGAATAATTTTTACAGTAACCAGCATGTCAAGTTGTAAACTTACTTTAGGTAGCTGCTTTGTCATTTTTACAATTCCGTTATCCTGAACCTTAACAATCACTGACAAATCTTTTCCAATTCTTATCACTTCACCAGTCATACTTGAACTGAATCCTCTCACCCACAAGAATGATTCTGAGTTTTCTTGGTGTACACCAAGATCCTAGGATGGTAAGAAAGAATGTATTATAGATATTGACTAATTAAATAGGAACTAGTGATTTAATTCTTGTGCTGCTGTGCTGTCAAATAATCAAATATGGGTACAAACTTATTATTATAATTCTAACCACAAAAGCCGAAATATGACCAGAAAGCATCCTAAAATTAAAACAATTAGACAGATAAAAGCAATGATAGTTCTACTGGCAACAGTTATGCATCAATATTTGTTCAATTAACACTAAAAGAGAACGGACCAATCCTGCATATATATCCCACTTAGATTTTCTCAACCAGTTTATTTTCACAAAAATGACCAATGATTATCCAATTCACCCAAAAATTACTGAGTAGAATATCTTAGGGACACTGAGAGAAGTTATCCAAAAATCATTCTAATTAAACTTATAGTGATATTTTAAATTTCACAACAAAATCATTTGGTGACTGAATCTTTACCTGTATTGATGTAGCAACAAAACTCTTAGGGTTTTGAAGATTGAGAACGTGGAAAGAATCAGTTGCTGGGCAGAAACACATCAAGTGGTAGCCTTGAACAACTCTACAACTGTAAAACAAATAAATACAAATTCATGATTCAATACATGTAAGATAGTTTATGTATTAACATGGATGCAATTAGGAAACTTCCTAAAGCTTGAAAACATGTTTTTGTGTCCGTACCGGGCTGAAGAAATCGCATCTTGAACTTTCAAATGCCTCCATGTGAGAATGCTTTGGGTTATGTCGCAAAAAAGAGTTGTTTCCCTTACATTCTAGTCTCCTTAAAACAAAAGATATCTCCTCCTTGGCACTTCACCATTTACGTGCCCTGGGAATGCATCCCCCCAATTTCTCACCGGATTCAGACAATATGGAAAAATGATCCTTGGAGCCCATCAAAAACCCCAAATCCAGTATAAACCGGAAAATGTGCACCCCCTGTATTAAAACATATGCACATTTTCTTCATTTTGGCAGCACGGATTGTGTAAGACAATAAAGTTTCATAGGACCAGAGTACTGACAAACATGAGAACCTGAACTGGGGCAAAGTATTATCAGTTTACAATATACATCAACTTAAATCAACTGAATTTTACTGGATATATGGGCTACACATTCTCTAAGATGATTTGATTAAAGGCATTGTGTTTGAGGCCTTCGTCCTCTACCGTTGATCTTTCATGCGGAGAAGATGGCAATTACTTGTGGAGAACAAGGTAAGTGGTAATACAGAATCCAGGAAAACTGGTTAGATTAACTGCTTGTCAGTGTATAACTGAAATTCTGTTCAAATTAGTCAAGGAACCAGAAAAAAGTTAAGATATATGGTGAATAAAATGCATGTACAATTGATAGGGTGTGGTTAAAATGATATAAACAAACTTACTCAGTGTCCTTCCTCAGAAAACCAGCTAGAACAGATTTAGTTGCTGTGACAGCACCATCTTGACCAATTGCAACAACCTTGACCTCTGATCCTGTTGTCATACCAACCACATACACCTTCCCATCATATACTTCAAGGATTTTGTACTGGGTAATTTCACTGAATTAAAGAAATAATGTGGACATGTTTTTTTTGTGTTGACTGAGTATCTAAATAAGCAAACCAGGGCTTTTTTGCAGGTAGGAAAAGGGGTCTTAAATTTGGGGAAAAATAACACAGTATTTTTGAAAAGGGGAAAGAAAAAACTTTATGTAAAATGAATTTTAGGGGAAAACTGAGTGATTTTTAAGATTTTTCCAGAGTGAAAGATGCCTATTAATCATTAAATGGCTACTGCTATAGAAGGAAAAAACCCAGCAGATTGACTATTTTTTTCTTAAATTAATGGAACAAAAATTAGTTAGCTGACAACTTGCATAAACTTACTGACAGAAAAAGAAAAAATCATTTATACACATGCAACTATTTTTGACAACTACTAACGGCTGCTTTTCATCTACATAATTCTTTGTACTTTTTTAAATTTTACAACATTTCATAGAAAGAAGATTTAAGAAGAAGTTTGTATTATGACAAATTCCTTCACAACCAGTACTGCTCAGGTAAAATAGGCACAACTTTAATTAAAAAAAATACTGTGAGACTTTTTATATACCTGTTAGACAGTTCCACCTCCCATAAACTTTTAGGATCTTTCAATGGTATACCATATACCTTAGATGAAGACAAGGCCACAGCTAGATTACCAGAAAACCTAGCACTCCCTCTGAAATAAATATATACATACATAATTCATTAACTAGTTTTCTCAATTAACTTATTTCCCAGAGACCTTGAGTTATATACATGGGTGCACGAAGAAAATTTCTAAAAACCTGAACATATTGCTGGGGGACCTTCATGCGAGAATGATTTGCAGTATGTTGCAAATAGAGTTATTTCCTTTTCATTCTAGTCTCCTTTAAATGATAGATAACATCTCCTTGACATTTACCGCTTACATGCTGGGGAAAGCACTCCCCATCCCCCTCAAATTTCTCAACCAAATTAGACGATTTGGAAAGATGATACTCAGAGCTCTTACAAAACAGGAAATCTGGTATAAAATGGAAAACTTGCACCCCTATATATAATGATTTTGCTACATTCTTGTCTTTACCTCATTAATGCAGCACCTGGAACTTCGTCATCATATGAAAACCAAAGTTTGACCATGAATTCTTCTGAACACTACTAGAGTGCCAATAATTACAGACCACTGATTAAACTGAAGAACTCTTTCAGCAGGTAAATCGTGCTTGTCTTTTACTCAGCGATCAGTACAATGAGAATTTTATCACGAAGGCATATGTTGTGCATTTAACACTCTTCCATTTTGTGTTAATAATAAAGGTACTGCTGCCAAAAGATGCTCTTTATTATCTCAACCCAAACGTCAGCAGAAACTTCCCAAATAACTGATTAAAAATCATACCTGTGAGTATTACTACCATCCATAAACACTTCCCAATGCTGGTTCCCAGAGGCTGGGTGCCACGATGCAACACGTCTGCCACCTAACACGGTCACCAACACATCTCCATTGTGTACCATGTCATCGACTTCACCTCGGCGACCTTCTTCAAATACCTTCCTCCAAACTGGAAAATACAACTAAAGCTATGAAAGATAGAAAATATTATTATTCCCAAAGCATAATAGCAAAGTATAAATGTATCCATTAACAATGTCAAAAAACATAAGATTTCCAAGGTCAGCATTCAAAATAATCACTTGTTGATGAAACAAAACTATTGTCACATATTGATAGATATAATATATTGAATTAAATGAACTAGTTACCTGGTTTGCCAGTTGCTGAATTTAATGAAGAGATTACATTTTTCTCTGTAGAAACAAAAAGACGTTTTCCACCCGAGTTTTGCTCCCAGTACAACCTGTTCACCTTACCAATATACTGCTGGCGCCTGAAACAATAATCATTACATAATTACTTATAAGTAAGTACAGTATCAAAGAAAGACAACAACTTCATCAATGGGAACAGTGGTAATTGTGATCAAACTAGGAAATTCATACATTAGAATCTCAAACGAAACATTTATTCACTACGTAGCCTGAAGCAAAGCTTATATAATATATTGAAAGGGTGGACTCTGTTATTAGGTATGACTCATCCAAAACAAACTGAAGTGAGTAACATGCTTGTTCCGCCCACATTGGAGCTTAAACATGAGTTTTAACTATACACTAATTTAGAAAGCTTTCGAAGTAAAACAATGCCAATAATGAAAAACTGCTAAATATGAAATATATATGCATACAATACATAAACTTTATGATGAAGAATAACCTGTAATTAATAGTACACTAGGAAGTTTTGCAAACCAGAGGGTACTTCATTTCATAGATGATAAATTTTTATTGTTGCTGACATAATAAAATTTCTGTATGTCATAAACAATAAGATATTTTTCGTTAGACAGTACTTCTAATGAACATTCATAAAAACGTATGAGTGTGCAAGCTAAGCTAGTTAATTTACTAGCTTAATCAAATACAATTGTTTGAGATGGCTCTAACTTGATTGTAACGACAAATCTACGAAAGAGATGGACTCTATGGCTAAAGCTTGATAAAACATCTTTTAACCCAATGGAACGTGCCCCATGACATCATAAATTGTGGGTCCATTATTTACTCAAAAGTCATGTACCCCACCCACTTTTAAACTAAGCCTAGACGCCAAATCCCAGACCTCGCAAAGAGTTATGGGAGGTAGTGCAATAATAATGTTCATATTACCAATCGAAGTTCCCAACTTGGTCTTCGTACAACGCAAATATGCCACAAAAACAAGCAAAATATAGAAGTAATTGAAAATTCATGCCGGCAGCAGCCATATTTTTTGTATAACCTACGGTACAGTCGATGAATATGCGGAGCAAGAAAATTAGTTTAGACAAGAGAATTAGTGTTCTTACCTTACATGTTAAATATTTCGATTTGTGAAGGGGCGGATATCAAATATCCTTTTTTATGATTGCCTCAGTAATTATTGATTTGAATTGATCGATCAAAATATGAACAAAACATGACTTTTTTCTTTATATATTTCTACGGAGATGTGATCCTAATAAATTTAATTAGACTTAAATCGTTGGATCAAATTTTTGTTTGAGTGACCCTAATTAGATCTACAAGTAGACATGTTTATGTCCGTGACTCTGTCTGTACAGAGACTTTTCGTGCTCGGAAACATGGAACAGGAAGCAGTTTAATGTGAAAAAAAACGATATCGACATGGGTTCAAGATTCCAATAGATCGAAAAGTTAACAATTTGATTTCCTGTAGCGACCAAAATACAAATCTAGAACTAGAACTTTCAATAATTTGCAAAATGTTTATTAACGATCATATTCACAGCCAAGGGTTTTCGCCATTTTAAAACCATACTACTGAATTCATAACCCATATTTTGATGTTTTTTACTGCCTTTTGTGGTGGACTTGTTCGTTTTATTTAATTTAGGGAGGGTAAATAAAAAAAACTCAAACGTGTGTTGAAGAAATTTGATGTATGGGTAGATACTATAATTTTTTCACAGATGTTCTGATGAACCTTCGGCCAATGCCTTGTGAACAAACAACATAAGGTGTATTCTAAAAACTGAATGAATATTCTGGAAAGTTTTTGTATTGGATGTTAATTTCGCCCAGATGATGCTAATGATGAGATCTAAAATGTAGATTCAGCCACAGATGGCGATGGTTAAATGTGTATTCTGAACAAAACGGTTATAGTGAATCCCTGGGGACCCAAATAATTACTTTATAATATCCAAATTTCATCATATCCAATACAATGAAACAAAGAAGGGCGTGTCCGAGAATACCGTATGAATTCGAATCTTCACTATATTTGAGTTTAATATAAACTAAGTTTATTGTATAAGTATTTTGTCTGTTACTTTATCAACCCGATCAGTCAACTTTTTTTAACTGACTTCATTTAATTCAAGTTTTTTTAAAATTTATTTTGTTCACAGTCATAAACCATGGCTTACTTATCATCGGCAAGATTTTACGTCGTTAGGGAATAAAAATAAAAAAGACAAAAACAACATCTGTTTAGTGATAAAAATGATGAAATATATGTCATGCTTACTGATAGCTGAATTCAAATGTATATATCAACATTTTTTTACAAAAATAACTATTTTCTCCAAGGTTTGAATAATGGCGTTATTCTTACCCTAACCCCTTCAATTACACGATAATTGCAAACCGTCGGGGCTAGCACGTTGAAGGGATGGTGAACAATGGTAAATTAAGGCATAAAATAACAACACGTATATAAATGATAAATGCTATTTTAGTCCATATATATATATTTAAAGGTTAAAAGTAGCATTGTTTATCGCATAAAAAAAATATTTGATTGATTTTACCTATCATAATTATCCATCTTATCCTTCGATCAAAATACGACATGATTGGAATTAACAAACCATACCTTCATTCAATCCAAATTAAGCATTGAACGAATATGAAAATAGATGTTTTTTATTAAGAAAGGTTAAAAAACTCATTTATATACAGCGCATTAATAAAAATATCATGTATACAGTTTATCTGAAAACAATCGGGGTTAAGCCCTTCTATCAATTAATGGCAACATATGCTACATGTATGCCAATTAAAATCTAATTAAAACAATGCATAAAATGCTAGGTCCAGGTTGTTTTTGTGTTTGCATATGGATTGGAAAAGGATTTCGAAAAAAAATACACAAACAAAAAAATTCATCCTTTCACCAAATACCACCTTCCCCTCTACTTAGAATTGTATTCAGTTAACATACATATTGGCTAACTATTGGATGCTGTTTAGTCTAATGTTAAACATGATGTGAAACTATTTACCCGCGGACAAGAACAGCCCCTAGGCATACAAGCATTTGATCTGTTGTTATTTTAGCTACTATGACAATTTGACAAGCTCCCCAAGGCTTCATTTGAACCAGTATTAAATTATATATTTTGTTATATGTTATCCTGCAAAGCAGTGAGCAATTTAGAACCCGATACAACCAAATACAACATACAGCGATGTTTAATGTTGATTAATGATACTCTCTGTCATGTTTGAATTTAAGGAACATTGATGAGAAAACACATGGAAAAAACCCCACCCTTCCAAAACCACCAACTCAAAACCCGCCTAATACATAGAAACGTAATCATGTTTGGGGACAAACATGATTACTCTGGGGAGAACCATCTTAGATCGGTCTGCTGCTGTAATGGGTTTTTATTTGAGACTTTGACCGGTAAATGTTTGAATTTATTGGATTGATTGTAATGGGAGTAACCGCATGCTGTTTATTTCCAATTATGTACAGGTGACAATTTACTTTACGAGCGGGTTTGAGTACCTACCCGCGCCATTTCCATAATTTGATGACCAACTGACAGCTTTCTCAAGTCATTTGTACAACAGAAATGGGAGAGAAATGATTTTGAATTCAATATCTGAGATCAAATTATCACGGATAAAAACGTGGGTTTCCCATGACCGAAATCCAGGAGCTCTCGACTCACTGTCTTGCACTCAAATATCGAATATGTATAATTATATTTTCTTATTCATATAATACTATTGTTTTTAGACTGATGATTCTCAAAGTTGTTATTGTATTGTATTTATTTATCTATCATTTTGTTTTAAATCTCCACGTTGTGGCAAAGAAAATACTAATAATAAACCTTGGGTCACCGGATTGGTTGGCAGGTATACATATGCCAGAGTATTGTCCGTATGATTTTTAACCTACATTACTCTATATACTATATTAAAATGTAAATCAAGGTAATGAAAGAACATATATACTTTGTATTTATCTGACCAATTGTAAATTGGTTGAACATATGGCAGAGATAATTATCTTTTCTGATTAGATTTGAAAATATATATAAGTCTATAAGAAAGAAGCCGTTCGTTTTTAGCATTGTCTTCTGAATGTAAGTAGTGTTTATTTTATTATTGTTTTACAATTTAATATTTTTCAGCTTGCACCTATTATGATATATTTCTGCATACACTTGGCAAGTTAATTTTCGCGAAAGATTTCCATTTTTTTTTCATGAAAATATTTATCGCAATAAGTACGTTTACTATCTGGTGAAGGAATCTTATTATGATAAGTTATTGAATTTTCGTGAAAATGCCTGTTTTTCACGAAAATCTGGTAGATTTTCGCGATTATATTCTGATTATCATATGCAGAAATATGTCACCATATTAACAAAATATATTTTATTACATGTAGTTCATTATAAACATTCTAATGCATTTTTCTGTACATGTATATAATATAACATGTATATAATATAACATATAATATAATAATAGTCCCCAAGGTGCTAATCCAAGTTAGTTACGACCTTCCCAAATAAAGGTTCTCAATTTTATACTATGTTGTTTAGATAGAAAATGTTCAGGTATAAAGTGGTGACCAATGCCTAAAATGATCGCAACGAATTATATTTTATCAAGAAATTTAAATTTGTAGAGCCAAATTCATCATACAAGAATATTTGGTTTATTTGTTTCTGGTTCAAGGCATTGACTGTATTCAATTGATACTTAATGTATGTCGGTACAGTATGGCGCAATTGAATTTACAATAATAAATGCCACGTGGTAGGCCTATCGTGTCTGTGTTTTATGTAAATAAGAAAACGATTTTTGTTTATTGGATACACGATGCATAAAGCAGCTAATGAAAATAGCAAACACATCTGAAAAACATAATAACCATTGCTATCAATATATTTTGAAATTCTTGTATAGACACATGTTCCTTTATGGTACTTGACAAATCAAGCATGCTCAACTTACAATCTAAATATTTTATGGGATAACGACGAATATTTGAATATTCGTTTGATTGATCGAATACTTGAATCTAATATCAATATTCGACTATTCGAAAAAAGTTAAAATTTTGGGATTTTTAAATCTAACGACCATGTTTTGATTCTATGCAAATCGATCAAAATAACAAGTTTTTTGTCATGTGATAATGGCATTTTCTCTGGAACATCTTTAATATCATTAATATTTTTATCTCGTGTTTGAGGAAACTTTCGCCCCCTTGTAGTTTAGGACGAGGAATGAATATGAAATCAAAGACACGTACGTGATATAAATAATGAGTTGGACGTATTTACATCACACATATCACTGAAGGGAACTTGAAAAAAGATGACAAATTATATAAAATCTTCCAACACATTTTCGTCATGTTGCAATAAAAGAGCTAGCTGTTACTAGCTTAACGCTTATATATGTACTGGCTCATTACTAATTACACCTAATTTCATCTGAAATAATACACAGGTTGAACAAAACTATAAAATTTATCGTAGTTGAGCTTTAAGAACACATTCTTAAAATCGTTTTTGTCCGTCAAGACAGGAATATAACGGACATTTTCGCATGAACTGTTCATATACAAATGTATCGTATTTGTACTTATTTTATTCTTTTAGCGAAAAAGATGAGCAAGCCGTGTTGTCTATCACTGGTCGTTATTCTAACAGTCGTTGGTTTCACTACTGCGGCTGTTGTTCCTTCCCCAAAAGTTACTGAAGATAAGGAGGCAGACCCTATACTAGGTAAGATTTATACATAACAGAAACGTGTAAATACCATTTTTATAAAGGACCTACATGCGCTGGCTGCCGAAGTAAAATATAAAAGATGCAAGAAAATATTTTCACATTGTAGGGCTTTGGTAATTAGTAGTGATTATATTGCCAGATGCAAAACACGGCTTCACGCTCGTAATTCTAAATAATCAACTAAATTTGAAGCTACACACAACAAGGATATTGATTTGTTTTGTCTCTGAACATGCAACTTAGAAATGCAGTTTTTAAAAGGAAAACCAAAGCTACGAACGAATACAATTGAATAATTAATGTTTATGTGTAATAATGGTTTTCCGATGATATATCGCACCAAAAAAGTAAGTCTATTGAATTTGTGACGCATCACAGCAAAAAAGGCGTTTAGGGTTCAAAAATTGACACGCAAGAACCACTTGATCAAATGACTTATTTTAGTTATTTTATGTAGACGTTAACTGAACTTGTGTATAACTTGTAAAATAATTAACATACAAACGTGCAAGAAATGTGCTTGAATTATTGGGTTTTAGGTTACAGGCGAATACAGTGTTACTATGACCACAAGAACACTTTCATCTGGGTTCCTTAAGAATCTAAGAATCTTGAGAATTCTAACTATTTCTATAAAATGGTAAAAAACGTACTTTGCTTTCGTTTGCTTTATTTATTATTATTTAACTTTCATAAGCAATCATCGGCGATTGTCCTAATAAAATACTATTGCAACATATTTTGTTTTCTTGTATATTATTTGACTTTTAATCAATCAACCTTTCTTCAGTGAAGGTAACACAACACATACACGTGTCAAGAAAAAGACGTTCTATTGACGATGTCAAAGCAGGGATGGAATATTTTGATTTTCCGGAGTTTATGAGATTTTCATTCGATTTCAACGACAGACATATTGACCTAAATCTAACAAGATGTACGTACGTGAACATGGATATGAACTTCCATTTCTCAAATCGTGTGTCAAAACATGATTTTTCGGTAAGTAATCAAGTATAGACCTATCAAATGAACTGATACATTTTTGTTTGTAATTTGTCTTTTGACTTCATTGAAAACATTTAAATACAACACGTCAACTTGCAGTATGTGAATTATGAATCATGTTTTCTTTTTCCGATTTGGGGTTATGCAAGCTAGTACGTATACTTAATGTTGCCCATTAATTAGCCGAATTTAGGGTTTTATTCAAGCTTATTCAATATACCAGTGCTTATGTTTTTGAATGCACTCACTGCTTACAGAATAATGTCAACATTTGTAAAATTACAGGATCGTTTCGCCATGTACCGAAGTGTAAAGCAACTGGCAGCGGTTCTGGTGGAATGCAATCCATCTCATTGTCATCTGGTAATTAAAAGTTCGTTTCATTCAAAACCACATCAGTCAGAAGAAATTTCAATAAATATTTTTATCACTTATAAGTCTAAATGTACGTGTCTATAAAGGGACGAAATGACGGATCGTCGAGTCACTTACTCCGCGTCATTGAGTTATTTTATGTTATCAAAAAGGAGACCTATATTTTTCGTTTGATGAGACGGCGCCTTGTAGTTACATACCAAACCGTGTTACTGAATGAGCAACTTTAACTTGCACAAATCCCAAGGTAAAGTAATGTTTATTAAATTACACCGGTTGCCTTGTTTAAGAAATTGAATAGTTTACTTGAAATCAAATATACAGTTAATGAAAGTAAAGACAAACGTCCACGTATATTGTTATAAGTTGGTCATCCACACAACTGCATCGAAACATTAAAGTTATTTGTTTTATGATTTCTGCGGTAATTATCATAAAATGTAAAACATCGTATCATGGATGTTATTACTGTATTGATTTACGTCAGTTTCACTTGAATATTTATCACTTAGAGAAACTATGTAGCGTTAGTAACGCCGAACAAATATATTGTAGTTTAATTTATATTGAACCACATGTCTGCTCTTATTTATTTGATTTCAGATGATATAAATTACATGATTGATATTAAACCCATGGAGTGACCATTTCAAAGACTGTGGCTTTACAATCTGATCTTGAGTCTCTTGAAGATGCTTGCCTTGACTATAGTTAAAACTTGGGTTTAAAATCTATTTCTGTGTGTATATATTCAACCTACGTTACATTTAATCCTTGGCTATTAGTTCATAAGACACCCATTAACAAATGGTTTTCTAGTTGCCATGTTATACTGGTTTTATTCCCTCACAGATTCTCACTCATACATTTGAGCACAAAGGAGCAATTAAAGATATTTTTGCGCAATGAATGTTGGTTTTCTTAGGCGGTCTCGAACCAGGGAAACATCGGTACCCAATCATGTGCCCTGTTACTGGACCACCATTCACTACCATTTAGAAAATGTAATTTCAGTATGGGTCTGTGGACATAGATGGACTTACATACAGTATTGAATCAGACCGTGAAACTTTGAAAGGTCACATTCTTCGTAAAAGGGAACCTGTTAACATCGAAGAGTTCAGCAAAGCAATGTACGCAAATAAAAATGATGAAAGCTCATCAACCGCTGTAGGTAAGTATATAGATATATTTTCATTGACTCTATATAAAACGTAATAAATATATTTGTTTCGCCAGCCTTGTAAGTCAAATCTGTTGAACATACTGAGTGGCCAATTACTAATTACACAAATAAAAAATAGTCAAGTTGACACGGGTCTAAACCTGACTTGATTTGGCAAAAAGGAAACAATCCAATACTAATTATTAAAGGGGAGCTGCCATAAAATTGCAATAAAACAGAATTTTTCCTGACTATACCCACTCCTAGTCATCGGGTAATTTCTATAAACCCGTATGTCATATTTTCCCATTTCGAGAAAATCTCATTTGGAGATTTAAAATGTAGTAACTTTAAAATAGTTACAGGTTTGTGGAATTGGGATTAACCCAGTTTAGGATATATCTACAAGAAGGTAAGTATGATCATTGTAAAGAGCTCATCGAGCCGAAAAAAAACATGATACCAAAATATCAATCTTGCCAAAAATTAAGTTACGAGATCGTAGAAATAAGCCGACGTAGTGTTTATCCACTCATGTCTACCAAGTTTTTACTTCCACAGTCACTCTTTATACGTTACGTATGTTTCAGCGAAGCGTAGAGTAAGACGAAGTACAGCCACCTTTCACCCAGAATGTGATGTCTTTGAAATTCAATTATTGTTGGATAATACAATATGGGATTTGTAAGTAAACACGATTTGTTTATCGTGGAATTCATGCACCTGTGTTCCTTTGTTTGAATTAATTCAACTCCGGAATTGTCACAGAAAATCTTACTTGTGGAAATTTATGACAGGTCACTTTATACAATCACACTATCACAAATGATTACTTTGATGATAAATCATGAACATGAAAGTAAACCTTTGCCAAGTTAATCATGACATATTCAAGTTGTGTCAATAACGCTTCAGTTTTTTTTCTCTACATAATTTGAAGTAATGGCCAAATGTCAGCGAAATATCTTTTTAAATGTTTGAAGGAGTTGAAATGTCTTCAACAAATGTTTTGTAAACTGAGCTTTGATATCCACGATGAAGCTTAGCATGTAAATACTGTTAATATTTAGATTATATATACGATGTGGACAGGGAAGGAATATTTTCCGCCATCGATTATTACTGGCTGCAAAAGTAGCAAATGTTTTATGTTACAGTTACATGATGAAAAATGACCATGATGAAAATCTCGCTAGGGAAGAAATCTGGAAATATTACACGGCTGTCTTAGGCGAGGTAAATGTAGGATTCTTTAACCATTTCACTGCAATTAAGACGGTTTGACCTGTCTGCACAAATCTCTACGTATGTGCCTTCATGATGGGTACACCCGTTTGGTGAATTAGTGACCGTTTCAAATAAACCGTCTTTTCTTAAAATTTCTCTGACCATACAAGGAACAATGTAAGCTATAGGAGTGTAGAATAATAAGTTTTGGGAATGCTGTTGCGTATTCAGCAATTTTACATAATCTACATGATAATGAACAAAGAAAAAGGATGGTTCGTTTAAAAACGAGAAGATAATATCAAGATTTTTGAATTGCAATTTAATCAGATCTCCCTAGGGACCAGCTATTTCTGATAAGGCTGAAGTTTTTAAAATTATAATTCTGGATCATACATTTCTGGCTTTAACTGTAACAGCTGACAGTAGATCCCTAGGAAAATTACTAACAAGAGGCAGCAAGACGTTTAAGTTTAGAAAACTGATATCTTAACTAAGATATGTCATTGAAGCTGGCCCATGAATGTGACAATAACCTAGTATTGAGAGTAATCCAAATCCGTTGACACTGGTTCTTGGTTTTTCCCTTTGAAGTAATTAAATTGTATTTTCATTCTCTTTCATATTAACTGATATTGACATAGTTATCACTAGAGGATGAAAAAGTAAACAGGCGTCAGTTTGCTTTGATATGACTTTGGTGACAATTCAGCTATGCGGCAATAAGTTTTAGATGCTGTTAGAAACCCGATTTTATTTTAAATTACATCAAAGATATATTGTCTTATCTAAATGGTTAACTTCAAGACATTTTTGAGGGATGAAGCGTAAGTGTGGTCATGTAACGAATTTTGTCACCTAGCAACTGATGGGTAATGCTCCACGGAAATATGAATACAATATAATTTTAATGGAAACTAAATACGGATATCCAGTAGCATGAAGGTTACCGCTCTACATAAACCACTATAGTCACAAATTCATAGCAATATGTACTAAGCTACAGAGGATGGTATAAATCTATAAAACAACACAGAAACGAAACAATATTCATTTAGAAACCAACGCGGTTCATGAACAAACACGCCCTATGCATTAATGCTGTTTGAGAAGGCACTCCAGTATTGCCAATATTTATAACTATCTGAATGTTTATATTTCAGGTGAACCTTCGTTTCGCATGCATTGTAGACTACATATCAAAGTTTTGCGATGACTTGGAATGTGAGATTAATTGTTTGAGAGCTATGCTGACTGGTATTGAAATCGAGGAGGCAAGTATTTGATAAGGCGTTAAAAATCGTTCCTGGTTTCCACTAACCCGATCATCCATTTTATGCCGAACCTACACTTTTCCGATCTCGAAATATTTCCTGTTTCATATATAAGCACAGTAAAATCTCGTTACCCCGAGAAGTCATCGGAACAGACTAACTGCTCGAAATAAACGTAGTGCTCGTAATAACGAAGTTTTGCGGCTACGCAACCCGAACTTTTAACAATGGGTTAGAAGGTAATCATTTTTTGTTAACTTAATATGCTTGTACTGAAAACAGAAAGCTAAAGAAATAACGGACTTTTTGTCAAAATCAGTAAAAAAAATTTAAGTCGGTGTATTTTCGTACGAAAAGAAGTCTGAATATCAGTTTTTACCGTATATGATATAAATACAGTATAACCCCTGAAAACCGGACCCCATCCGGACAGGGCCAAAAGTTCGGTTTCCTGAGAATTCCGGTTTTCTGAGATCTATTGATTGTAGAAGTGTATAAAATGGGACTTGAAAAAATGTCCGATTTTCAGAGAATTCCGGTTTTCAGGGAGTCCGGTTTTCAGAGGTTATCCTGTATTTACTTAACGAATAAGAACGGATTGAAAACCCATCCATACAGTTTTCAAATATGATTATTGGAGTAACCAATAATGGGGCCTCCGTGGTTGAGTGGTTATTATCTCTGATTTGTGATCACTTGCCTCTCACCATTGTGAGTTCGAATCCAACCCGCGATCAAATTTCACATTTGAGAAAACTGTCCAGCAAGCTTACAGACGATCGGTAGTTCTACAGAGGTATAAGCCTGTGGTCTTCCTCCACCTTTAAAGCCGGAAAGTCGCCAAATGAGCATGGCTGTTGTTGCGATGCTAAACTCCAATAAAAAAGTAACCAATAATATCATTTTTATTATATAACATAATATTGTATAAATGTGTTGTTTATGTTCAACTTGTTCCAGGACTCGTCTTGGACTGATTTTGACAACATGAGATTCGATTTCACGTTCAAAGATGGGACAACTTCCACATTTGTCGATGGATGGAAAGCATTAAAAAGATGCGGTAAAATACATAAAAGCAAGCCAAACCAAGATGATTGGGATATATACATGTGTTTAACAAGGTAATTTGCTAGAGCGCCAAAAATTCGGGTTTCCACTAACTAGACCGACTGAACTAATCTATAACACAGAAATTTAAAAAATATACAGTAAACCTCGTTATCTCGAGGAGTCACCGGAACAGTCTAATTGCTTGAGATGAATGCAGTGCTCTAAATAACGAGGTATTCGTTTGTTGGTTGAAAATTATACACAACTAATAAACAAAAAATTGACGGCACCTCAAAATCTCCTAGAGATAAGTCGGGTGTTCGTGATATCGATGCTCGTAATAACGAAGTTCTACAGTATTTGAAAAAGTATGTTCCACCGACCTACTAACTCTATAATTTGGGGAATGCTAGTGGAAACGTGGTATTTATTTTTTGTATATTATGTATGTTTTGATAGTTAATAAATACGTATCATCTATATAGAGATAAAAAATATCACAAAGTAACAAATTACTATTTTAGCATATTTCAATAAAGTAATTAACAAATCTATCAGTTAAATGTTCTCATTCACTAACATTTTTAACAGGAATGGCGTAAAATATCAAATGAATGATTTAATTTGGTCTAATTTCTTACTTTTTTTTAATTTTTAAAACAAGCCATCAACAAATTAATACTGTTTTTTTCACATCACAGGTATGACATTGCTGTGAAGAAAAGGGATAGAAAATTCTATGCGTATTTCAGAAGTAAGTCTTGACTCATTTTTTTCAGTTCTTACTGTCAGTTTTATTTTCAGTGAGTAATATTGCTCAAAATGAAACAGAGAACAGGAAACGTTTATTATATACATTTAAAATAATACTTCTATCAGCACAAGAAAGCCCCAATATGTCACATGAAAAGACGTTTATTTTTAAAAAGGTGAAATGGGATGGGGCAGAAAAAATATAGTCGTGTTTGCGATAAACCTATGTTTTGGTGCCGACCCTAATATTCTAACAACAACATCCAAAGTACGATAACACCCAGGGATGAATCGTTCCGCGTATTTTCACAAAGTTCTGTTTTTCTTCTTTTTTGGTAAAAAAACCCCTAAAATATGACTATTTTTCTGACCTTAAAGGAAAACCAAAGCGAAAAAAATGAGTACATTTTCTACAGATAGAATGATATCGCGGGTTCCACTTGGGAAATCATTATTCTAAACTGATGGGACGGTTTCTCGTTTGTTTTAAGGAGTCCTTTAACGTCATTCACAATAAAGATTTATGACAAGGGTTCATATACATTCAAAACATTCCGCATTCCCCAGAAATATTACCTTCCCCTAATCCCACCGAACCCAAACTCACCCAACACATTGGACCATACAAAAAATGGATGACAGAACATAATCTCCAGGAGGGTACCTCATAGGGACAGTCTGTAGCAAAGTTACAAGGGGGGGGGGTTGACTAGTTTGGAGCAGAAAAAAAAACTCGGCTTTCAGCTATCTATGTAAGGCAAGCTGTTTACTTAACCAGTGTTTGGCCCCTAAGTCCCTTACTAAACAGTTGTCTGGCCAACAACACAATAGCGATATCCTCGTTCTTGGAGATCGTGCCCGAAAGAGGGAAGAGGACTAGCCTTTACTGTCACTCTTGTTAACGCGAAGAAAACATGTGTCTGACGCAAGAACCGTTATCTAACAAAATGATAGCATGATCCAATGTAGTAGAATGTACATTGATGTGGATGTGTCCAACATTACTTCGAGAGACAAAACGAGGGATCAGAGTATCCGCTAACAGAGGTATGAATGTTAACAGAAACATCTAGGTAAAGGTAAGATAGAAACAACATGAAGGAGACAGGGGAAACTATCCGCCCTGAAGGTGAAAAAAAGATGTACCTCAGATCTGATTTCCTTGTATGTGTGGATACGATAATTTGGCACTGTTACTATTGTCTGTTTTTATTTCCTATACAATAGAACCTTTCTAATCCGAACTTGCGCCGACAGACAAAAATGTTCGGATTAGAGAGGTTTTCGGAATACAAAGGTTCAGGATTCTGAAAGCTTTTTAGCATTAAATACATAATAAAAAATGTGACGTGTTCGGTTTAGAGAAGATTCCGGATTGGAAAGATTCGTATTAGAGAGGTTAGACTGTATACAGTAAAACCTCAAATAGCGACCACCTCAATATTACGACCACCTTGTTACAACGATCACTTATTTTCGGATTTTCAGCTTTCAATAACCCCCCTATGATTCGAGTTGATAATGAGACCAACTCATTATTACGACCGACTTTTCGGGCCCCGATGGTGGTCTCATTATTAAGGTTTTACTGTAGACATTTAAAACGATCCACATAATTATTAATTAACTTACCTGTAAAAGTTGGATTTAATAATCTTTGTTTAAAAGTAATCTCTGCTCTTTTGTGTTTTTATCTAAATAAATGATCCCGAAAAATATAACTATATTTCATCTGCAATGCAATGTACTTTATTCTACTTTTTATAATATTTTCAGCCTATACGTGGGTCCCGTCTATTTGTCAGTCTGACAGAAAGTACCCGACAGTCGTGTCAGAGAGCATTGGAGACGGCCTTGATATTCAATTTGTCCAAAATTTACTACATTCGTGAGTTTAATTCCGTAAAATTAACTAATTTCGTAAGCCTTAGCTTTCTTCTCGACATGCTTGTGTCAAAATCAGGATTTTTATGACACAATATTTTCTGTCCTATCGTTAGCCCCTATGAAAAATTGACAAAAATCGATTTTCCTTCATATGTGGAGAAGTTGCCGGATCCTTGTGGAAAGGTTCAGGAAAACTAATTAGGTGAACAGGTCGCCGTATATAACTGGAAAATTGTTGAAAAACGGTGTTAAAACCTGGTGAAAAAAATGTTAACCCGTCTATGGGATTAACGTTGGGTCTATGGATTAGCCGTTCGTATGGTCGAACCCTGGGTTCTCAATGATTTAATTGAAGACAATATGTCAAAGCTCACCCTTCAAGTACCGCTGCTTCGAATAATTCATGCGCAAAATTAATTTTGGCGGCCCCTTGCAGAGAACAAGTTGGTATTTGCCAAGAATTAAGGTACACAGGCTGACAGCCTGTCGTTCTATAAATGAAATATTTTTTTTGAAAACAGGGGTAATCCAAAAAATCATATCGTTAGTAAAAGATTGTATGCACATGTGTTTATGTTATTGAATTTATTTCAGGCTTGGAGTGGGTCGTGATGACAGTTGTGACAGAATTTGGGTCATGAAAGAAGACATTGATTCGCCAGTTTATGATCCTGCAGCTCATGGTATAAGCTGGAACATTAAAAAATGCGCATTAAAGACAATTTGTGATAAAATACATGAGTACGTTCATTCAGGTCTTTATGAAGCATTTTATTTATAAAGCATAACCCCTCAAAACTGGACTCCGCGAAAATCGGAATTCTTTCAAAATTAGACAATTTTTCGAGTCCTATTTTTCTGTAATCAATACTCTGAAAACCAGAATTCTCAGAAAACCGGACTTTTGGCCCAGTCCGGAAGGAGTCCGGTTTTCAGGTTTTATATAGTATTTGACTGTGCTTTTATGTTTTGGCTAATGCTAACATTATAACAGTTTATGTGTAATGGCAACCTTTAAAAGGCGGTACGATCTAATTTCCCGTCCTGCCGTTAAACATTTTGTCCGGAAGATGATTTAGTGGTGGTCAATAAGCAAAGAACCTTTTATCAAAATTCACTAATAAGTTAATTGTTCCCTACCTGTTTAAATTTAACACATATAATATTCGAAGAAATACTGTCATATCATAATTATTTTGAACACAATGATTTAAGCAAAGTATATCATCGCCTGAGGGTGACCCAAGTCACATGATTATCTATTGTGTCATCGATATAAACGCGGTCAAACCTGTGAACAAAGGTCAACCTTGAAAAAGACAAAATGTGGCCTTTAATGACGGGTGGTCTTTATTCAGAGGTCACTTTGTTCTAAATGATCAACGATGATTTTTTCAAAGAATGGCCTTTGTTCACAGGGTGGCCTTTATTCGGAGGTCAGTTTGTTCTAAATGATCAACGATGATTTTTTCAAAGAATGGCCTTTGTTCACAGGGTGACCTTTGTTCACATGGTGGCCTTTGTTCACAGGGTGACCTTTGTTCACATTGTGGCCTTTGTTCACAGGGTGGCCGCAAACACAGGTTGGACTGTTTTGTCATGAGTGTTAAATACAGACGAATCGCGAAAGCTCGAAATGTCACGTATAATGCTCTTACGACTGTTAAAAATACTTGATCGTGTTATGTTTTCAGACTAAATAATGGAGATAATTGCCTGCGGGATCATCATTTTAGCCAGAACGATTGGGACGATTTTTATCACAACACTTCTACCTTATTCGGAGAAATATTCTCTGCTAACGACCAATGCAAAGACAAATGGGGCCCTGACTCAGTGCAGTGTGACCCTGATGGTAACGGAAATGTAAATATAATTAGTACAGTTTAGCATATGTTTGTGGTAACATTGTTAAAACCGTATGTGATTGCATTCTAACCAAAAGACTGTTAAAAACTTTATAATTATGAATATTGTTATATAACATACTATTGTCGCTAATTGTCATTATACAGTAGATTACATACATTGCCACTGATAATTAAAAAATAATAGATGGGTATCTATGTTTTATCAAGTGATAAAATATAGACTGAAGTTAGCACTCGCTATCTAATTAACTCACCGAAAGACTGCCCCATGTTTTACCGACTAGCATAACAATACACAAGTAGCCCGTCATGTTATACTTACTGTGTGACTAAACTTGTCTTTGGAATATGAAATGTATACTTCTGAAAATATTGTAACAATTACAATTATGGTTAACATATCTGTGTTAAGCACGGTATTGACTATACATAGGTTGTTTATCGTAGGTATTCCCGTAGTGATTTTGTAGTGATCTTTTTGTACATAATGGAACTAACATACAATTAAACACGGCCGCATTGAACTCGGATATATTGAAAAACCAGATATAGTGAAGGATTTACCGTCCCCATTATTATTTATTTAACTTTTATGGTTACAGTTAAATATGAATACAACGAAGTAATGATTATTCGAGTTCCCAGAAATTTACACTAGCCGTGTTTAACTGTAATAGTCGATACGAATGTAGCAATATTGTATTGTCACTTTATTGCATTACGGCAGTTATTGCGTTTTATTCAGGAAAATAACGATAATTGAATCTCAAACTAAAACTGTGCAGTTGAAAAACTCTCCCATAACTAAGTAGGCCTAAAAAGGTTTGTTTCTGGTTACCCGACCGACCCAATCTTTTATCTGCCGACTCATAAGTATTTACGGCATCCAAATCTTATTCAAATTACTATATTGTAAATATCTTAACAGTGTTGCCGATACCGACCCATTTATTTTTGGGCATGTAACCGGAAACAAACTTTTTTGTTTAGGCCTTATTTTTCATAAATATTTACAATCCAACATTTGCAGCTATTCCCAGATCACATGTGTTCAACCTTTATATTCTGCAACACGTCAGATGGATGTGTGTGCCCAGTGAGGGTTATGTCAGGGACACCGTGCGGATTTGCCAGAGTGAGTCATTTTATTCTCTAAAAATGATCATTCAATTAATTCTATTCGTTCAAGGGATTCCTTGTTTTTGTTTTTAACGTCGTTTTTCAACAATTTTTCAGTTATGTACGGCGACCTGTTCACCTTACCAGTTTTTCTGGACTGTATACTAACCAAAACTAACTTACCCTTGCCAGCAACTTCTCCGCATATGGAGAAAAATCGACATTTTTGTCAAATTTTCATTGATGGGTATGACCTGCCACGACCGGGATTCGAACCCGGATCTCCGGGTTACAAATCCAGCGCACTAACGACTGGACCACAGCCGCGGCCTTACGTTCAATGGTCACTGTCATGTATGTGCTACATATTAACACATACAAAAAGATGCGATTTTCGGTTGATTAAATTGATTGACTGGTCTACAAACCGTACATTGGAATTAATGACCTATGAAATTACTGACTACAAAAGATTTATCTCCCTATGAAAAAATGCAGAAACTAATTCTTATATTAATTAAAAATTCTGTACATAGAAATGTATGACCACATCCTCTAAGGTATAATTTGATACGGCCAAACCTGTGTTTGCAACCACCGTCGAATAAAAACCACCCTGTGAATAAAGACCATTCTTTGAAAAACCGTCGATTATTTAGAACAAACTGACCTCCGAATAAAGGCCATCTGTCAATGAATGCCACATTTTGTCTTTCCTAAGGGTGGCCTTTGTTCACAGGTTTGACTGTACAGGAATTCATTTCCTTTTTCTTGAATTCAAGATTATACAAAGAAACGTCTGTTTTAAGCTCATCTCAAAAGAACCAAATAAATTGATCTAAATATTGAAGTAGTCTTATATCCAGCTAAAAAACAGAACAGACACTTGAATTAAAGACCGGTCTGATTTTATGTATTCGTTATAAAAATGTTAATAATCAAATATTATAAGGTATTATATTATCATATTTTATCATATTTTCTAAACAAGCAGTTAAATCTAAGATACTGAATCAACGATTGATATTTCTTATGTTTTCAGTACTGTTTTAAGGGACAGTGCATACCGATTCCTGGTAAGTTCATTATAAGAAACTTAAAAAGAAAATAAATAATATAATTGCAATTTACAATTTATAAGAGGCCTCGGACTAGAAATCATAGGCCCATTCCCGTTGTGTGTTCGAATCCTAACCGGGACCAGACAAACTCACAAGCAATAAAGCCAAGACAAGTTTTACGGAAGGTTAATAATTCAACCCACGTGTATGCCACAGTTAAAAGCTTGAAAAGTCGCTATAAGATTCCCGGATGCAGGTGCGACGATACAGCCAAACAACAAACAACAACAAATATTAATAACAATTTATAACAATTAACAGTATTATCTGGGTGTACATAAATTATCAACAATTATTCGCAGTTTATAAAGCAACATTAATTTTGTAAAAGCATGCATTGTTCCGCAGACTGTAGATAACAAAAGAATTCTAAGGAAAAATCTATCCTTCCCCAAAATACCACCAGACCCCAAAAACCACCAACCAACGCAAAGAGACAAAAAACAATAGGTGGCAATACACTATCCAGGGATTCCACCTTGGAATTGGCTGCAGTAAAGCCATAGGGGGTTTAAGCTTGTTTGAAGGGCCCTTTTTTAATAATTAGAAAACAATAACATGACGAAGATCATGTAATAATTCAAGACTACTTTTTGAACGATAATATTGCTTCATCTTTCTATACAGATCGTGAAAATGGTGAGGACTGTGACTGCCATTCACAATGCACAACACCCAATGCTCATTGTGACGAAAGAAATTTTACATGCGTTTGTGATGACGGTTTCGAAGACGACAACGGCGATGACGTCATTGGTGGCAACTGCACTGAAAGTAACATTACTTAGTCTTCACTGTTAAATAATTGTTTAAAACGAGCATTTGAATTTTTGAAGTTTCGTAGAAAAATATACGTTATGTATAATAATACATGTCCAGTGCAACTTCTCCAAAGCAACACCCATTAGGAGAAGCAAACTCATGTTGTTGTAGACGTTGTTGCTCTAGAGAGGTTTAATTAATAATTAAATCGTACAGTGGGAACATGATGTTATTGAAGGAAGGTTTTTGCTCAAGGGAGGGCTGCTCTGGAGAGGTTGCACTGTACATGTAAATACATATTCTATTTTTTAAAAATCTTATTTTCGAGATTTATGGAGGCTTGTTATTTTGACCTTTTCTTTTGTTTGCTTTATTTCTCGCTGACATTTTGTCTCCATGTTTAGAAAATATATTTCTCCATTCTACAAAACGAGGTGATCACGTGGTCAAATGAGCCATTCCGTAAATATGCTAAGCATTTAGTAATATTCATATTTTAGATGCATTTTCTTATTAAGTAAAAACTTACCCAACACGTAAGCGTAAGCATTGTTAAAAAGTCAGCATGTCCACAATTTGAATTATATTCACAAAGTCTTCAAAAGAAGGTCGCTTATTGAATAATGAATAGGTTGGTGTTTTGTGATATGGTAGATTCAGTTTAAAATATCAAATCTCCAATTGTTATTTTATGTTCCTTTTTTACTTCGAATGTGTTATTCTAAGAGATGAACACTACAAATACATATTTCAACACCCTACTACAAGTTGATGTCAAGAGATTTTTTTTCAGTATTAAAAAAATATTTTATGTAGTCCCCAAGCATCACCTTATCAGCATACTAATACACAATACACAATACAAACTCCTTTTGCTTCAGAAACACCGAATGGAGGAGACTGCGAGACTGATTGTCTTGATTGCAATGCTATTTGCGTCAATGGTAGCTGCGTGTGTGCCCCGGGATATTATGACAATGATGGAACTTGTGATTTACGTCAGTATTAATACATTCAGTTTAAAAGTTAAATACAGCCAAACCTGTGAACAAAGGCCACTCTTGGAAAGACAAAATGTGGCCTTTACTCACAAGATGGCCTTTATTCGGAGGTGGCCACAAACACAGGTTGAACTATACTTACAATGAAACTTATATAAGACGACATTTGAGACTCGGAGTAAGAGATCTTAATATTGAGGCGATCTAACTATCACGTTGAAATAAAAAGGAGATTTTGAAAACATATGGTCAGCAGAGCTATAATGAGAAATGGTTTGATAGTTAATATTCTACAATTACAATTACCCTTTAAATGAGCACTATTCACAAATTGACAGGTGCTTTATTTTTTATTCACACAGAGGTTTGTCTTGGAGAGCCATGCTTTGAAACGCTGCAATGTTTCGGTGAAAATGTAAATTGCAGTGACCAGGGCATATGTGTATGTGACTTCGGTTATTTTGTGAATGATGTTGGTCAGTGTATACTTTGTAAGTATTCGTTTGATGGCATTTTTTTCTCAGTCGCTTATCATAGGCAAACCAAACAAAATTTATGATTGGTATTACAAGCACTTTTCACTGTAGTTACTGTAATTGAGAACAAATTTTACAGTATGTATTGTGAATTACGTATTACTGCTCGATATGTAATCAATGCTTGCTGTTGGTTTTTCACATGCAAACAAAACGGTAGATCTGGAGGCTTACCAATTGAAGTTTGAAATACTGTCAGTCGAATACCACATTGCAACGTGCACTGTGTGTTTGCAATTCAAGTAGTACGAAATGAAAGTATGTATATAACTCACTGCGTTTGACATTCGAAACGTGAATGTTTTTATGCTTGAAGAAAATGATTAATTAAATTAAAGATTCCAATAGCACACAATGCAGTATTAGATATTCTACCAAATCGATTTTTCATTCAAAGATAATGGAACGCTTTGTGATCCATGCACACAAGAACCAGATTCTTGTACTCAAGAAAACACAGCTTGTGGCGACGGAGGATTTTGTGAATGCGCAGGAGATACTGTTGAGTACGATGGCGTATGTTGTAAGTCAACTAACTCATACTCAGATATGTTTAGTTTGGAAAAGCAACAAATAAGTCTTGTTAATGTTAGGGGGAAGAGATTCGTAAGCATTGAGGAAACATTGAAATAAAAATATGAACAGTTTGAATTCGAAGATTATTTCTACGCAAAGGCATATTTGCATATGAAGGTTAAATGTAAAAACAGCAAAACTCTTGGGTTCCGCTATATAGTCATACCTTCCCCAAGATAGCAGTTGTCAAACAGTTAGTCTAAGTAATGTGTGGACGTTTTCCTTCATCAGCTGAAATAGATCCCGACGATAATCAATTAGATGAAACACTGTTTATTTACAAACAAGGCGTAGCAAGGATTTTAAATTTAAATACTGATAGCTTACCTAAGTCTCAACATACAGAAAATCATTTTAATGGAAATATACAAAAGTCACTTTAATGTATATGGGCAATTTTAATTTTACTTCATTGGTATGAAAATATACCACAGAAAATATCATATTAAATTTGCAAATTATACGACAGACCTTAAGGTATTTTGCCATGTATCTTCAAACCTACTGGCGTTTGTTCTTGTATAACTAACACAATATAACTCCATGGTAGTCTTTATTTTTGCTTTGTTTTAAACTATGACTAATAAAAGGGATTTACAAGTACTTGAAGAATTATATTTGTTTACAGAGTACACGAATTCCGATTAATTATGAGTAGATGCAATGAAATATCAATAGATCTTATTTGATGCGATTTCTGTTTGAATGGTCAATTAATATTGAAAGCAAAGCATACGTACAGCATTTAATTGATGCCTATGATGGATGAGAAACTATTCACATTGTGAAGATCATTTTGGTACTCTCTTTTAAGAAGTAACGAATGCAAATAAACACGATGCTTTCACCAAAGACTATGAAAACGACAATATAACTTCATGCAAAAATCATTAAAAGCTAAAAAAGTAAAAGCATTCATTCATGCGCACTGAAAAAGAGCGCTTGAAAAGGCATGCTTCCTTAAAAAATCATTAACAACTATAAAGAACACAAAATAAAAGAAAAAAATGAATCGCATAATTTTACAGATGGAACAAATTATGGAGAAAATTGTACAACTGATTTGGATACTTGTTCTGATGATGATAACGTATGTGGTGAAAATGGGATTTGCGTTTGTGTTGAAGGATATACATTTGTCGATGGAATTTGCGGTAAATCTTATATATCTTTTTTCGTAAATGATATTTTACTGACTACAAAACTTATGGTATTTGGCCAAAGCATTTATCAATCCTGAGTGGAAAACGTATGTGGCTAAATGCAGCTTTCGATTGTAAAAGAATCCTTTGCACATATATACCATGTACCTGTTTAATAATAACCTATTACATGAGCATGGATATGAAATCCCAATTCTATTCCATACAAACAATAATGGTTTTATGCGTATTGACTTTTCAGTCGGTTCTGAAATATGTGAACCATGTATCAACAGTTCTGATACCTGTGGCAGTGGCCTGGAATGCAGTGATTTAGGTTATTGCGTGTGTGAGGAAGGAACTGTCCAGATTGGAAATGGCTGCTGTGAGAATTTCGTTTGTTAAAATTATAATCTAAGTCAGCTCCAAACGTTTGTCAGTTCAAAATTATCTGTTAATTCTGTCCTTGAAATAACATCAATTACTGAATATTTCATTCTTAAGCGTCGAGACGTTGAATTTGTTCTTTGCCTAACTGTGTGCGACTGTTTGTTAAAAGAGGTACTATGACTATGTAAATGAAACAGACTACAAGCAGTCACTGATTAGTACGAACCCATACGAAATCCGGCAAATGCGAACCGGAATATGTAAGACATATGTACATACTTAACTGAATTGATAATGAATATGTAATCGAGTATGTAATGTTCATGATAGGAATAAACTATCTTACAGATGGAACTCATTTCGGAGAGACATGTACGACTTATTTGGATACATGCTCTGATGATGATAACGTATGTGGTGGAGATGGGATTTGTGTTTGTGTCGAAGGATATACATTCGTCGATGGGGTTTGCGGTTAGCCTTTTAAATCCTTTCTTTGTAATTAATGTTTTCCAGACTACCAAATTAACCATATTTCATTAAAGCATTTATCAAGCCTCAGTAGAAAATTAATCTGTCTAAATCCAGTTTTCTATTCTCTTTTGCACATATATACTATTTAATATTAATCTATTACATGATCATAAATATGTTGTCCTAATTCTATTTTATACAAAATAATGTTTTATGTGTTTTGACTACAGTCGGTTCTGAGATATGTGATCCATGCGTCAACAGTTCTGATGCCTGTGGCAGTGGTCTGGAATGTGGTGATTTAGGTTACTGCGTGTGTGAGGAAGGAACAGTCCAGATTGGAAATGGCTGCTGTGAGTATTTCGTTTGATAGAAATACAGTAGCTTAGTTCTTTCATCACCCCTTGAACATTTCAGCGTCGAGACATTGACTTTGGTCTTTGCACACAAGCGTACAGCTATTTGTTATGTAAGGTACTATTATTATATAAGTAAACCGACAAAAGCAATCACTAATTTACAAGACAGGAACACGAAATTTGGAAAATCTGGCCAAAATGCGTAATGGAATGTGTTGGTCAAATACACACTTTATTGAATTGATAATGAATATTTTATCGAATATGTAATGTACATGATGGGAATAAACTATTTTACAGATGGAACTCATTATGGAGAGACATGTACAGCTTATTTGGATACATGCTCTGATGATGATAACGTATGTGGTGGAGATGGGATTTGCGTTTGTGTCGAAGGATATACATTCGTCGATGGGGTTTGCGGCAAGTCTTTAAAGTCCTTTCTCGAAATTAGTGTATTCCGGACTACCAAATTAACCGTATTTCATCAAAGTATTTATCAAGTATCAATGGAAATTTAATCTGGCTTAATCTAGTTTTCGATTCTCCTTTGCACATATATACTGTATAGTACCTATTTAATGCTAGTCTATTATAAGCGCATAGATATGTTGTACTAATTCTATTTTATACAAAATAATGTTTTACGTGTTTTGACTACAGTCGGTTCTGATATATGTGATCCATGCGTCAACAGTCCTGATACCTGTGGCAGTGGTCTGGAATGTGGTGATTTAGGTTACTGCGTGTGTGAGGAAGGAACAGTCCAGATTGGAAATGGATGCTGTGAGTATTTCGTTTGAAAGAATTAGGGTTATTTAATTTTTCCATCATCCCTTAAACATTTCAGCGTCGAGACATTGATTTGGTCTTTGCCCTCCAGAGTACAACTATTTGGTAAAAGCGGTACTATAATTATATAAGTAAACATACGAAAGGAAGTCACTGAATTATAAGAAACGAACGCGAAATTTTGCAAATCTGGCGTACATGCGTAACGCAATATGTAGGTCAGAGGCACACTTTATTGAATTGATAATGAATATGTAATCGAATATGTAATCCACATAATGGGAATAAACTATTTCACAGATGGAACTCATTTCGGAGAGACATGTACAACTTATTTGGATACATGCTCTGATGATGATAACGTATGTGGTGGAGATGGGATTTGCGTTTGTGTAGAAGGATATGCATTCGTCGATGGGGTTTGCGGTTAGCCTTACAAATTCGTTCTCGTAACTGATATTTTCCTGACTACCAGATTTACGATATTTTATCAAAGTATATATCAATTCTCATTGGAAAACCAATCTGACTTTATCCAGCTTTTGATTCATCCAGAATTTTTTACACATCTATACTACATACATATTTAATGTTAATCTATTATATGATTGTTGATATGCCGTCCTGGTTCTATTCAATAAAAAATATAATGGTTTCATATGTTTTGACTTCAGTCGGTTCAGAGATATGTGATCCATGCGTCAACAGTTCTGATACCTGTGGCAGTGGTCTGGAATGTGGTGATTTAGGTTACTGCGTGTGTGAGGAAGGAACAGTCCAGATTGGAAATGGCTGCTGTGAGTATTTCGTTTGAAAGAATTAGGGTTATTTAATTTTTCCATCATCCCTTAAAGACTTCAGCGTCGAGACATTGATTAGGTCTTTGCCCTCCAGAGTACAACTATTTGGTAAAAGCGGTACTATAATTATATAAGTAAACATACGAAAGGAAGTCACTGAATTATAAGAAACGAACACGAAATTTAGCAAATCTGGCGTACATGCGTACCGAAATATGTAGGTCAGAAAAACACTTCATTGAATAGATAATGAATATGTAATCAAATATGTAATCCACATAATGGGAATAAACTATTTCACAGATGGAACTCATTTCGGAGAGACATGTACAACTTATTTGGATACATGCTCTGATGATGATAACGAATGTGGTGGAGATGGGATTTGCGTTTGTGTCGAAGGATATACATTCGTCGATGGGGTTTGCGGTAAGCCTTACAAATCTTTTCTCGTAGTTGATATTTTCCTAACTACTAGAGTTACGATATTTTATCAAAGTATTTATCAATTCTCATTGGAAAACTAATCTGACTTTATCCAGGCTTGGAGTCATAAAGAATCCGTTGCATATATATACTATAAACATATTTAATGCTAATCTAATGCATGAACATTGATATGTTGTGCTAATACTATTTAATACAAAGGTATTTATATGTTTTGGCTGCAGTCGGTTCCGACATATGTGATCCATGCATCGACAGTTCTGATACCTGTGGCAGTGGTCTGGAATGTGGTGATTTAGGTTACTGCGTGTGTGAGGAAGGGACAGTCCAGATTGGAAATGGCTGCTGTGAGTATTTTGTTTGATAAAATGACAGTTATCTAGTTTTTCATCATCCCTTAAAGACTTCAAGGTCGAGACATTGATTTGGTCTTTGCATACAAGAGTACCACTATTTGGTAAAAGCGGTTCTATAATTATATAAATGGAACAGATAAAAAGCAGTCACCGATTTATAAGAAACAAATAAATCTGGAGTAAATGCGTACCGAAATATGTAGGTCAGATAAATGCTTAATTGAATTGATAATGAATATGCACTCGAATATGTAATTTACATAATAGGAATAAACTATTTTACAGATGGAACTCATTATGGAGAGACATGCACAACTTATTTGGATACATGTTCTGATGTTGATAACGTATGTGGTGGAGATGGGATTTGCGTTTGTGTCGAAGGATATTCATTCGTCGATGGATTTTGCGGTAAGCCTTATGAATCCTTTCTCGTAACTGATTTGTCTGTCTACCAGATTTACTTTATTTCATCAAAGTATTTATCAATGTTTATTGGAAAATTAATCTGACTTAATACAGCTTTCGATTTTTCCTTTGCACATATATTATATATAGTACCGATTAAATCAATGTCATGAACACTGACATGTTGTACTAATTTCATTTTATGCAAAAAATATGTTTTTAATTTGACTTCAGTCGGTTCTGAGATATGTGATCCATGCGTCAACAGTTCTGATACCTGTGGCAGTGGCCTGGAATGCGGTGACTTAGGTTATTGCGTATGTGAGGAAGGGACAGTCCAGATTGGAAATAAGTGTTGTGAGTTTTTCGTTCGAATTATAGATGCATAATTCTTACCCTTTGCGCTCGTAAATTTTGTTCTTTGAGCTCACGAGTACTATATTATAAGCTATTTCATAATTCCAATAAGATTCAATAATTATATTCTCTCGTTTTTGTATTGCTATTCAACTTTGTCTCACAAATAATATTTACATTAATATTGCCTCCATGTTTATAATATATTAACAAAGTATTTAATATTTCGGACTAAGAGACAAAATAAACGTTACAAAGTGCGCTAATCAAATTCAATTTCAGTTTTTTTCCTATCCTAATATTATCTGTATTTGAATTTGGCTTTAAGATGGGAAATACTACGGTCAGGATTGTACTGAGGATTGTGATACATGTGTTGGAGATCATGCGGAATGCATTGATGGTATATGTTCATGCGATTGTGGCTTTACGTATGACGGATCCATATGTGGTAAGGCGTTTTCTAAAATGTTTGCCGGAACAAAGATAAAATTATGAAAATTTGAGCCAATTTTATTGAAATTCATAATATTTTACCTTACCTGAGATAGCATGTTTAAATGTAAATATTTTTTCACCGCATGTTTAATTAAAATGTTCTATTCAATTGACTCTCTTGGGCTTATTGCCTGATTGGTAAGATAAATTACTAAAATATTTAGTTTAAATCAAATTTCTTATCTAAGATATGCCCATGAGTTCACAATTTGATTCTCTAAAATGAAGCCTGCTAAACTGAAAACCCAAGAAAAATTTCAGTTCTTTATATTATTTTTCATCGAAGATATTCAACATATTCATACATTTAGATGTTAGTAGCATTTATATTGTTTATTTTCAAAGCTGAGTTAACAGTACCTAGTGGATTAGCTTGATTCCCATATATACATCGAATGAAATTGAGCGTTTAACTTTTACATGAATATGAATTATACAATAATACCTGAAATGTGATGTTATGTTTTTTTAGTCGGGTCAGATTACTGTGACCCCTGCAACAATGGCACATGTGCTGGAGATCTAGTATGTGGAGATACTGGAGTATGTGGTTGTCCTTTTGGACAATACTTCATCGGTAGCGCCTGTAGTAAGTAAAATGGTTCCTTTATACCTGATGTTTTTTTTCACCGGGGTTTTTTACGTCACACCATCACTCATTTGACGACTTTTCTAGCTTTATCGGTGAAAGAGGACCCCAGGCATATACCTTGGTAGAACAAAATACCTACAATAAGCTTACTGATAGGTTTCCTCATATGTGAATGTTGTCTGATTGCAGATGGGATTCAAACCAACAGCGGTGATAGGCTAGTGATGACTTGTCAGAGACCATAACCACTCGACCACGGAGCTTTCATCCCTAAGATTCATAATACTAATCATGCAAAAATGTTATTTAAAATATATACCCAAAATCTACTCATTACCTTATGAGTAAGGAAATATATATCGCAAATATAGCAACAAATAGTATTAGATACACGCGAAATATATCGGAAATACGGTACGTAATTGATAGCTGCAAAGTACAGAGCGGTTGGCCTATAAAAAGCCTGGATCTGTATTGTAAAACAGCGATAAGTAAGCTGAAAATGAAGAAAAGGTCTCGACTTTTTGACAAAAATCACTGAATTACGCCGTTTTAGATGTAGTTCTGAAAAGAAATGATTAAGTAGCTAAAATGAAACTCTAATGTAAACAGTAAATTTCAACTTTGTCTTGTAAGAAAAATATGATGGATAAATTGTGTTTGTTTTTTTTATTTCAGTAAGTAACGATACAGATACAGGAATGGATGGGGAAATGTATGACGGATATCTTGTAGAATAAACAAGAACTTTTTTCCTTTGTGGGTTATGTAACTTTCGTTTTTTTATTTTTTCCATTATTTATTGCTTGAAGTGTTAGACGATTGAATAAAATATGGTTTAATGAGTCTTGTTTATTCAATTCGACATACAGTAAAACCTCAAATAGCGACCACCTCAATATTCGACCACCTTGTTATTACCACCACTTATTTTCGGACCAGTTTTCAATAATTCTCCTCTGATTCAACTTGATAATGAGACCACCTCATTAATTTAACCCTATTTTTCGGGTCCCAATATTGGGGTTTTACTGTATAAAAATAGGACAAATTGAATAGATTTGAAATAAGTGACGCTTAAAGCTGATTATTGCATTCACTTTTTTATTTCAATGTACAATATAAATGAACCTTCAAACGCCATGCAAAACGTTTTTCTTTAAATATGAAGTTGATGTAACTGTTGAAAAGACGGCGAAGTAAATGTTCCTTTTTATTGCTTTAAAGTGCATGAATACATGTACACAAATACATGTTGCAACTTGTATCAGGCATACATATGCAAGAAACAAATGGATGAGAAATCTTTTATGAACAGTTTCATAAAATCTCTTTGAATCGCTTAAAGATAAGTTAAGAACAATGTGGATTATTGTTTTGTTTACTAATTGTATTGATCCTAATAAACAATTGGTTCAATAACTCGAGCCTTGATGACATTCAGAAAAAATCACGAATGTCACGTGAGTGAACCATGAAAGCACTGCAATATCATTATATAAAGATACTGGATAGGCGTCTACACAATTGCGTGTAAAATTTTAACATTCCATTTTTCTAATTAAAACAATATTCACAGTACAAGATTTCATTATACAAATAAGTTTTTTTTTTGGATTAAATAAAGGAGGAATTGTTTTAAGGAGTTTCATATTAAATGTTCGTACACTGTATAGAAATATTCTAGTATTTGGCCATCCTTATCAATTGTTGGTTGACAGTTACGTGACGTGAACTAATCATCACCCCCCCCCCTCCTGGAACAAACTTTTTTCAGCGATTTTGGCATTTTCATAGTCATTCCTTATTCAACCTTGTCATTTTGTCATTTTGTCATTTTCAGTGCAATCATGATATCATAATGTTAACAATATGTCCATCTACCTACCTACCATTAAAAGTTCAGATTGCGTAACTGCAAATCAACATTTTAAGGGTGACCTTATCTTTGTTGATTGAATAGAATTGTATACGTACATCGAAAGTCTAGATTTTGTACATGATGCAATAGTCAATAACAACTGTCAGTGCCGTATCTTTTTATTTATTTAAGCACAGTATTAGTATTTGATTAATGAACTAAATTTGCATTCGCCATTTTGGACCTTCAGATATGTATGATTATTTGAGCTTATCAAAATTCTGAAATTTCATCATACAATCACTTTCATTAACTATTTTTGTACAACTGATAGAAATTAGTTATTAATACATGACAATTTCGTGGTTAGACTGATTACGAAATCTGATAAACCTCCTTTCAAAAAATCACATAATGAAGCTTTATAGACAAGAGGGTGTAATAAAAATTATTGTGAAAATATTTATGGAAAAGGTGGAAAATGTGCATAACGCAATCGTACATTTTTATTGTATTTATTCAACAAATACTTGGGTTACTGGTAACTAAGGGTAAAAATAATATTGGTTTACTAAATATTTAAATTTGTTTATGTCTAATAAATATTTATCATCCGATATTTGTTGTTTTGTATTAATTGCTTCAGAATCACTCAAAGCCTTACAATCAATAAGACCCACACGGAATCCCCAACAAATGTACAATAACAAAACCGTCACTTTTTTAAAAAATCGGTTGATTCGGTTGAAACACAGCATTAACGCCAATACACATTGTGAACTACTTTTGGGTTTTGTAAATAGATAAGAACAGGATTCCTAGAAATAATCATCGACAAAACACTCCTCCTTCCCCAATATACTACATTTTCCCCAAATCCCCAACCTTTAACCCATCCAACACATAGAACCATACAAAAATGGAGGACAAACCACAGTCTCCAGAAGGGCACTGCCATGGAAGCTATTGTAGAGACTGGTATGTCGTTCATAATTTGAGAAATAATTGATGTGTTCTCACATTTCATCAGTTGAAAGGCCGCGGCCGTGGTCCAGTGGTCAGTGCGCTGGGCTGGTAACCCGGAGATCCGGGTTCGAATCCCGGTCGTTGCAGGTCATATCCTGCTATGAAAATTTGACAATAATGTCGATTTTCCTCCATATGCGGGTAAGTTAGTACTGGTTAGTATATAGTCCAGGAAAACTGGTGAACCGGTCGCCGTATGTAACTGAAAAATTGTTGTAAAACGGTGTTAAACCCCAGTGACAATAAGTCGCATAAAAAAATCATCAGTTCATCTACTTAAGCATTACTTTATAATTTCGAATCTAACCACAAAAAATGGATTTTCACATATTTCTACCTGAAAAAGAAAACTACTTTTTCATTCGGCTATTTCATATTGCATTAGTATTTATCTGAACAAATTAGTGGTCAATGACGCCATTGGTTATAATAATTGCTAGTTTACTATCGGATTGGTAAAAAAATAAAATTGCCATCTTAGCTAACTTATGTCTATAAAATGATATCCTGCTTGGTTACCCGTGAACACTTGTAAGGTTAACTGACCGCTGCGTACAAGTATACAAAAGTTGATAACTAACAAAGCTCTCATGAACAGATTATTAGACTTACAGTTCATCCTCTCCAGAGCAGCCTTTTCTCGAGCAACAATCTCCCTTCAACAACAGCATGATTTCCCCCACTGTACTACTATTAATTTAAGCTCTACAGAGAAACAACCCCTAAACAACGACACAATTTTGCTTCTCCCAAATGGTATTGCTTTGGAGAGGTTACACTGTATTTGCGTAAATCGTAAAGAATTTTCAACCTTTATAACCGGATTCTTGAAAGAACCTTGAAAGAAGCCACTCCAAATGAATTAATTCTTATTTTGTTTTATAATACTTACGAGTGCAATCGACCTACACAAAGAAATCGAGTATTCAAAGTACATGTTGGATTGAATATTGAAAAGTCCACCGGCTTATCAACCAAGTGTGCTATTTTTTCCAAGCGCTATGGAATATAAGCTAAATGTTTAGAATACTGTAGTATCAATAGTCAACTAACAACAAAGATATGCAGTACCAATTGGCCAACTATGGTGTCAATGGTTTACCAATGGTGAATATTTATATCAACGGCAATCAGTGTTTACTAATGACACTACTCCGAACGCACCTAGTAAAGTGTGAACAGGGAAATTATTCTTTCATGTAAATGCAATAAGGGCATTTATAAAACAACACCTGTAACAAATTATATTGTACCATTTTCACCCATGTGGTAGTTAAGACATCCAGCGTTCATCGGGTGCTCTCTATCGTACTCAGTGGCAAGACTTAGTTCGCATGTTCTTTGGCCGAATCTATATTTATGACCGTCCTACATGACTGAAATATTGTTGAAGAATAAACATGAAACCTATAAGGGAAAAAGCTTGAATTTTGTTTATGTAGAATGCACACACTAAAATAAGAAATTACAAGCCTCTTAGTGTGTAATCTTAAAAACTTCAAATTACATTAACTTTAAAAAGTGATCCTTATCAAATTTTGAGTAGTATATTTTGTCACTGTCAAATTTAGAAGCATTTAGGGCAAAGAAATTCTCCATGTATTCTCACAACACTCGCCGCAGAATAGAACCTTAAATGGGACCAATGCATACAGTTAGTGCACTCTGTCCACTTAACAAGAACAACTTCGTTGCACTCTTTAAGTCCTGGAGGTGAGATCATACTACAAACATAACATGATTCTTTGCCTTTGTTATCAAATTCTGAGTCGGAATCCTCATTTTCAAAATCAAAACTTCTGCACGCTTGTGCCTTACCACTAGTTAGTGGCTGGGGACTCTTGTTCGTGTGGTTTCATTTATTTTTAGTTTCAAGGTTTTTCAGATAATGGTTTCTTTCTAATAAGTGTATATTCCTCAACCTCCTTGACTATTTCAGCAGTAATGCACTTTTTACCAGGTTTTGGCCTTTTTGTACGTATGTTTTTTACTTTTGGTGCACTTTCATTTTCTGTGACAGAAGTCCCTGTATGGCATGTGAAGGTTCTTCAGGATTCTTTTCTTTGGGAGTGATTTAGAGGGAAGAAAGAAATTAGCTGGAACTACACTGACAACAAAAGGTGAAATTCCACATTTTTTAAAAGCAGCAACAATATTTGTTGGCGTCATAGATTTGATGTAGGCTTTACTGGTCCAAGCAACAATATCATACCTAGAAATGATTTGACTACGTTGTTGCCATGAACAGTTTACATACCCTATCATATCAGGCTTTAAAAGGGGCAAAGCAGCCAACATTTGGTGGTTGCAAAGCGTGTGACGCATGTAGGGGGGGGGCAAGACAAATAATATTATATTGTGTCCAAGATCCCACATCATAATGTCTAAGTTTACATGGGATGCATGACCATCATAAATTAATAGTATGGGGTCATTATTGTCGCCGGAACCTGTCTGAACATATTTCAAGTAGTGGTTTTTCAAGTATATCTTTAACACCTGGCCATTGGAGCATCCCTTTTCAGTCATCTCATAGTCTGAATTTGGGGCGGCACCTGTCGAAAGTTCATCGTTTCAAAACTTTCCTTTAAAGACATAAAAGGGGGAAAGTGATACCTGTACCATTCACACGAGCAATTTGTAGTTGTAGTGTTAGGCGAAGTCACAGCCTGAATTTTCACTGAAGACTTGTAAGCTGTTACTTTAGATGGTGTGTGCTCCTCCTGAAATCTTATTTCATCTAAGTTATAAATGAGATGAGGCTTTGTCTTCAGATTAATCTCAGTTATTACTTCATGTAAATCGGAGAAGTACGAATAAATTACTTCTTGCGTAAATGCAGATGTCCCTGTGGAAGATAAAGCTGTTGTCGTGGTGTCTTCCAAACGGTGGTCCACCTTTGTAAAAAGCATAATATCACTTATCACTCAGTGACTTCATCTGCTGAGATTTTCCTGGTTTAATGACCATGTCAGTACCTGCTAACACATTCTACTGAGGTCTATTTAACCAATATCCATTTTTTTTGCGAATTTTCCAGATAGTTAACTAATGATTGCTCTTCTGCATCTGAGAACAGAGATCTTTTCCCCATACAGATTTAATGTTAACTTTTCCAAGAACCCGGCCCTTCAAAGTTTGTGCAGGAACTCCAAAGAGTCGTGCTGCTCTCTGGACGGGAACATTGTCATTTTTATCAACATTGTATGCTTGCATTAGTGACTCTTTGTTTAAAATCTTCACATGATAATCCATAATATAGATACATAATTATATTGTTACAGCAGAGCAAGGCAGAATAGAACAGACTACAGCAGAACATAGAAGAGCAGAATGGAGCAGGACATAATCGGGCAGAATAGAGCACAGCAGAATAGAGCATGACAGAAGAACATGACAGAGCAGAATATATCTGAACAGAACTGGACAGGATAGAGCTGAGCGGGACTGAACAAAATAGAACTGAGATTGATGGAGCAGAGCAAAATAGAGCAGGATATAGCAGAACAACACTGGGCAGGATAGGGCAGAGCAATGTTTGGCCGAACAGAATAGACAATAACAAAATTGAATTTAATGGAACAAAACATTTCGATTTCGATGCATATAGCTCATAATCACATTTCGTAATGCTAGATGGGATAAATTAGATAAATGAAAACAACTTACTTATCGTCACTGATAATAGTTATTTGATATACACATTTTTGAATTTTTTGAGCAAGAAATAATGTTTTTAGATTATAATGCTGGGTCTTCAAGTGATTCGGTTAAACCCGAATTTACGACCATCTGTAAAAAGGGTCGCACTATCACACACATTAATTGATAAAACAAACAAAGTAAATCTCTAATAAAGACATACTAAACATAAAGGTAATATTGCATCTCTTTTCGGCATCTGTTGACAGGTTTCACTTTATGTCTCTCCTTCTCCCTCCATTTTCCCTGCCGACTCTCTCCCCTCCGACCGTCTCCCTTTAAAAAGCAAGGAAAAACAGTATTTCCATTGAAATGTATCAACCACCTGACTTCGAACCTTGACCGCCAAATACAAAGGTGTTTTGTCGACGAACTGTGAATATATATATATACATAAATATATACTATGTTTTATAAAACGTTTAAATTGTAGATATTCCTTTGATTTGCACGATTGAACTTTGATTATATGTTTTTAATGTAAATAATAATGACCAACTGACAAATGGAAATTGGCTAAACATATGTTGTAGATATTATCGTTAATGGAGGCACATATATACGACCTATTGGAATGTTCCCATCCTTAATGCACACTATCTTCTGTATGTAAGTATTGAAATTTTTATTCTTCAAATTAATCGTATTTTAGATTTTTTATTATGGTTTTAAATATTTAATATGCAATTTTCTGAACGGTGCGATTATTGTAATCTAAGTACTCGTATACTATATTGTTTTATTTACGCGTCTATATGTTATTTATTCGTGTTATTTGTTTTGTTTCCCGGGGTAATTGGGAGATTGGGCCCCTAAATTATTTTGCTACAGACCGCTCCGAGGTGGTTCCATCTTGAGGACTGTGTGTTTACCTCCATTTTTTTGTATGTTCCTATATGTTATATGGGATTTGGTTTGGCGTTTTTGTTGTGTTTTTCAAGGAATCTATTTTCCATGTATTAGTAGACTGAAATGAATTTAGACCTATGTTTTTTCAACTAACACAAACGTTGCAAATATCTTAAACATGGAATTTATATTTAACGATTTCTCTGACATATATATTGTTTATTATATTTTTTTCCTGATTCGATAACTTAGATGCTTTACCATCCATTCGTCCGTCCGTCCATCCATCCGGCATATAATCTTTACAAATCATATAATTGAAAAGGGTGAATGACTTTACAAAATAGAAAAGGGCATGATACAAACTATTACAGTGTCTATATATATTGTAATCCTTACATAAGAAAATAAATAAGTGATGCATGTGCACAAAATCTGTCAAAACAGTAAACTTGAACAAAATACGTACTAGAAGCATTGTGATATGTTCAATCAAATATAATACGTTGTCAGACAATATTTAAGATATATTTATATATATATTTTACACGCAGACAATTGACGCATATGACAAACCCAATACCAACAAATCGTATATGTGATATGGTTATAATTATATCTTCATAAAGTGCGTATCTTCATATATTTTGTGCGTGGATACTGAGCGCTTTTACTATTATACCAGACAAGGTCTTCAAATATTCATTTTCATTATTTACTTTCTATCTTTTATTTCGGGCTTTACGCTTGTTCACTCAATATTGTGTTTGCCCTAATTTTTTATGCAACCGAATTAAGTTAACAGACTGCCATAAATATTGTGATAACCTTATCACGTTTTTTGAGACAGAAACATCAACTTCAAATGCAATTGTGGACATCTATTCATTTGTATAGCTTTCATAATGTGATTTATTTTCTGATAGCGACAGCAAGATGGGTGCATTACTGTGTATCTCATTGTTGCTTCTGGTGGGTGGTAGCTATACTGCCGCTGAAGATGAAGAACCATTACATATAACAGGTGAGATTATGATTAAATTACAGTCAAACCTGTCAGCGGCCATCTCTGACTAAAGACCTTCCCGTGAATAAAGGTCATTCTTTGAAAAAAAACCTCACTGATTATTTACAACAAATTGACCTTCGAATAAAGGTCATCTGTCAATGAAGACCACATTTTGTCTTTCCCAAGAGTGGCCATTGTTCACAGGTTTGACTGTATACAATATGTGAATCCATTGCGCCAAAAAAATATTCCAAATTTTTGTTTGTAACAAAACTGTGTGAAATGAGTTTCGTCTCTTACTGTTCGCGTGGAAATGACTTTTTTCTAATTTATGTAGTAATTGGATTATTACGAATGTTACGCTAAAAAGGGGAATGGGAATGCAGGAGTTTAACTTTCCTATTGTTTTTTTTTTAAAAGATACACATTATATTATTATAGAACTACATGTAAATTGATCTGATATGGTAGATTGACACTGGGTATATCTAATTAAGGTATAACCCGCTTAGCTTTTTACTTTGATGCCATTTTGGTCACGTTTATATTTTCACCTTTCAAATTAAAGTTACGCACGTGCGTAAGTACGTATCGCTGGATAATTATAAGCCCTTGGTATAAACATTTACATTTGTTTCAGTGGAGGTAAAACAACACATACCCGTGTCCAGGAAAAGACGTTCAACTGACCATGTAAATGCGGGGATGGAATATTTCGATTTCCCGGATGATATACGATTTTCGTTTCGTCTCGACAATAAACTTATTGACTTAAATTTAACCAAAAGCGTGTTCGTGAAAACAGACATGAATTTTGAGTTTTCGGATCATGTTTCTAGACATGAATACTCGGTAAGTAAGAGGTTATAGTAGAAGGACATTTTGGTATAGTGTAGGATATTAACTCTTTGCACGCTAAATATTCATAATAGACTAGTCCTGCTTTGGTTTTGGAGCAGTCCATGATGATTTCAAGGGAGATCAAATCCAAAATCAAGAGTTTATGCGCCAACATTTATATAGACCCTGGTCAGACTGCACGAACGTACATGGTTTTGCATTTTCGCCATTAGCGTGGAAAGTTGAGTTTGATATACAAATGTTATTTGTTTTTATGTGACTTATTGTCACTGGGATTTAACGCCGTTTTTCAACAATGTTTCAGTTAAATACGGCGACAGGTTCACCTAACCAGTTTTCCTGGACTGTATACTAAACAGTACTAACTTACCCTTCCACAAAGAACCGGCAACATCTCCACATATGGAGGAATATCGACATTTTGTCAAATTTTCATAGAAGGGTATGACCTGCCACGACCGGGATTCGAACCCGGATCTCCGGGTTACAATTTCAGCGCGTTAATCACTGGACCACGGCCGCGGCCGTACAAATGTTAATGCCGCAGTTGCTGGTTTTGTTGTTGCTGCTGCTGCTATTGTTAATTATGCGGCAATGGCTGCTACTAATACTTCTCTTGTTTTTGCGGCTGATGATGTTGTTGTTGTTGTTTAGTAGTCAAAGAATTGTGGTAAATTAATAAAGTTACTTTTCCAAGGTCAGTGGTTACATTTATTTGTGTTATTTTTATGCATCTCATACACGACAGGGCTAGAAATAATGGTGTTTAAGGCTAACGGGTCTGACATTTATCATAAAACATTGACCTTTAGCATTGTTGTATAAAATTATATTATTCATGAAGGTTTCATGAATTCATGAATATTTCAGGATCGCTTCGCTGTATATCAGAGTGTGAAGCAACTGGCAGCGGTGTTGGTGGAGTGTCACACACGTGCATGCACGATAGTAAATTGTTCTAATAATTAAATTATTTATTCGTCTTTATTCAGTTACGTATGTATCAATTTAGTATGCATTTTAATTCCTCATGATTACAATACTGTATATAATTATACTATTTTTCAAAATTGTCATGAATATAATGAACTTAAAATTATAAGTAACCAATTTTACCTCTGAATGTTATTTTCGGTTACTTTCTTATGTCCACAGTTGAAATACAGCACCGTTTGTATATAGTTCCAAATTATGTAAATGTTCTAAAGAAAATTACATCAGCTAATATTATAATTATGGCACTAAATTTAGAACATGGTCCGAGGTTTTAAAATTTGAGGTCGATCTTTAAGTTCAATCTCTGCACTTTCTTTGTCTTTTAATGTTTTTGAATTAATTTATATCTGTACTTTAAACAGAGATATCTTTTCATCTAAAGTACTTTGATACTGAAGTTGAGATTTAAATTCGAGGATTATTCCAAATTATTATAACATCGGATTATGTATGTATGTATTTTCAACTTAATCGTTGAAGGCCAAAGATATATATCTGCTCACTTTTATGCGGGATTGGATGTGATTCGCTTACACCCCTCTAAAAACCAAATGCACATTGTTGTGGAATAAAACTGAATATGCGACATCATTCATAACAGATATGTAGGCTTTTATGAAATGATTTACAGCAAGGGTCGGTAGAAATAGATGGACAGAATTATGGTATAGAACCAGACACGAAGTCTGTAAAATATAACGAACACATACTTCGTAAAAGGGAAGCAATTGACGCGGAAGAGATCAAGAAGATGATATATGCACAAGAAACAAGAGAAGACTCATCTTCTACGGCTCTTGGTAAGAAAAAATCCATCTTGAAAGTTTATTTCAAGAAATGGAACGAATAAAGGACATCCTTTATAGACAGGGATTTCCCTGACGTAGGTTTATTGCGTTCCTGACGCGATATTCAGCCGAGGGACGCGCAATGAGAGTGACCACCGCGTCCTCGGGACCCCTTCCGACTTGGAATTTGCCCTTGGCATTTTCTATGTGGGACCACCCAAAATCCCAAGGGATCCTTAAAATGTAAGAGATGACATTCCCGGGGACCCTCGGGTGAAAAATCTTAAGGAAAACCCTGATCATTTATTATAGAAGTGATGAATAAATTAAGAAAACAGAATATTTATTATCTGACTTAAGCATACAGCTCATCGTTATAAGTCAAACCTGTGTATGCGGCCACCTCCGAATATAGATCACACTGTAAGTAAAGTCAATGACCATTTAGAACAAGCTGACCTCCGAATAAAGACCATCTGTCAATAAAGACCGTATTTGTCCTTCCCAATGGTGACCTTGTTCAAGAGTTTGACAGTATACATTTTATCAACATACAATTTTACACAAACACATGCAACAAATGGCAAACTACAGTAGAGCAGATTTAAGACTATAGTATAGATTAAACAGTTCATAATAAATTATGTGTCTGTCTTCAAGATTGACAGACCAAAACTGTTCAATTACTTATTTTGAGATCCATAACATTATCTGTGTTCTTATGTTCCGGGTTACCGTTCTATAGGCATGCTTTAACCACGACAGCTCGTTGATAGCTGTATATTTGCTTTTGTATTCAGTAGATTACAAAGAGATAGGACACAAATGATTTTGTTCATACAAACTTAAGCTTGAATGACTTAAAATTTGTCTGTTTTAGCTTTTTATGCGAATCGGTATTGTAATTATTAAAAAGACTTGGTATTATTCCAAGCGCAACAAACATTATTTTCCCAGCCTTGTATCCATTATACCGATACTTTGCTACTACGTTTTATTACGGTGTGTTAATGCGCATGGTGTGTTCTTTTGTTACACTAGCATTAATCCGTCTTATGATCACGTGCATTGTCTAGCAATCATGTTTTGAACAAGATTCACTTCGTATTTGCCTGTCATTTTTTCAGCGAATCCCAGAATCAGACGAAGTACAGCGGCCTTTGACCCCGAATGCGATATCTTTGAACTTAAACTGTTGCTGGACGATACAATTTGGCTTTTGTAAGTACAAGATACACATTGTAGACCTAAAATAAACCTTAGGATACGTACAGGACTTCAAAAGAAAGTGTACAAATATTATACGACGCATTAACGTTATCAGAATTGTGCTTGAATTTCTCTACTTTTACGCGTTTGTTGTGATATTAGATGGGGAAAATATCTTTAAAAAAGAACACAATGTACGAAATATAAGTAGGACCAATGTACCATGATGGAAACAGTCATAACTTTATCTTGTATTCGACGACCCAAAATCCTCTCTTAAAGCAAATATCGGTACACGACCATAACGGTGTTCAACGAATGTTCAGCTCTTCGCAGATAAGAAAATGTTGTCAAAGTCTAAAACACGCTGCTTGTTATCTGACTGACACCAAACAATTCAAGAAACTTTATTAAAATTGAATTGCAAATGCATGAAACTTTTAAAGAAAGCTAAGAGATCTACATAGAAGTATATAGAGCATTTCAGGTCAAACATGAGCTTTCTGGCTGTGATGAATCTTAATGTAGAATGTTTTAATGAAGTGCTAAATGGAGCGATTGCTCTTTGTTTGTCTGACGTTCCACCTTTGCATGATCGCGAGTACATTATATGAATACATTGTTTTATAGTTATATGACTAAAAATGGTGGCGACGCAACGCTTGCTAAAGAAGAAATATGGAAATATTACACAGCTGTGCTGGCCGAGGTAACTAATGGTGACGCATTCCCATACGTTTAATACTATACTACACAGTTACCTTAAAGCTACTTTTACATGTAAAACCAGTGTTTGGTAATCATTTATAGGCGGGAAAACAATACACATTTATAAAAGATGTCAAAACTAAATGAATTTACTTCAAGCAGTTAACAAAGAACAAACAAACACATGTTACCAAATCATACTATATTATGAAATTATATTTTCAATTACATGTAAGTCACATTATGTAACAAAGGTTTTTCTTTCAGGTGAATCTCCGGTACTCTTGTCTTACCGATTACATTTCTAAATATTGTAAAGATCTACAATGTGATATCAAATGTTTAAAAGTTATGTTAATTGATATCAAAATCATGGAAGTAAGTAAAATATCTCATATCTTTTCCAGTCTTTTAAATGAAAATAAATAGAGTTGACATGTTTTATTAGCAATGTACTTATTTCTCCGAGACACTATTTATTTATTTAATACATAATACACTGTCATTCAAATCATAGGCGCTCGATTTCCGTGATTTATATACCCGAACAGACCTAATGTTTTAATCTAAACTCAAACAACGCAAATCAGCCAGGAAAAGAAAACATCATTTCGCTACTCTACGTGTCATACAAACTGAAAGGTAAGACACTTGTCATTTTTCGATTGACTGAAGTAACGGTATCCAGCCTGGGTCCCGGTATTCCGGTATATGAAATTCGAGCTGGGATACCAATCATTACATGTAGTTTTACAACCTCGGATGCAGGGCACAACTTTACACTGCACAAATGACATAATATCCGTGGAAATGGAAATAAATTCCAATGCAGAAAAAATGCAGAAATTGATTGATTGATTGATTGATTGATTGATTGATTATTTATTATTTATAGTATTTATTTATTTATTTATTTATTTATTTATTTATTTATTTACTTATCTATCTATTTTAAGACATCTTCATGGACAGATTATGACAGCTTAAGATTTACGCACAAGTTTAAAGATGGAAAAGTGACAACGTTTGTAGATGGTCTGAAAGCATTAAAACGATGTGGGGATCTTCATAAAGCTGAGCCTTACCGTGACAGATGGGATATATACGTCTGTTTAACAAGGTAACACCACTTCTATTTACTTGTTTACCGTGACAGATGGGATATATACGTCTGTTTAACAAGGTAACACCACTTCTATTTACTGTTTACCGTGACAGATGGGATATATACGTCTGTTTAACAAGGTAACACCACTTCTATTTACTGTTTACCGTGACAGATGGGATATATACGTCTGTTTAACAAGGTAACACCACTTCTATTTACTGTTTACCGTGACAGATGGGATATATACGTCTGTTTAACAAGGTAACACCACTTCTATTTACTTGTTTAATTTCGTTAATTACTTCCTATTTTTTAAATCGTTCTTCAACTTCATCATGTTATGCCTTGGTCATACATAATATCTTATAAAATATAGTATATCAATGCGAATAAGTTATGTCTGACTAGTAATTACCAGTCCCTTATCGCTGTGAGTTCAAATTCCACCTTGGACCAGATGTATTTCATATATGAGAAAACTGTCCGGCTAGCTTAGGGAAGGTCAGTGGCTCTAACAAGGTGTACACCTGGGTCTTCCTCCACTGTTATAGCTGGAAAACTAGCCAAAATGACCCTAGCTGTGGAGCGTGGTAAACCCTCAAGCAAAGCAAAAAATATGATAAATTTCAAAATTCAAAATAAAATTAACTCATTGTCGAATCAGGTCAGATTACGCAAATTACACATACCATCATCTTGAACAGACATGATTAATGTAATGCCCGTTCTCATTTCACTAACCTAATGTATTGTTACAGGTAGATGATTAGAATTTTTTTTTCTCACGGGATTTAAAACCTCTTCAGTAATGGCGATTTAGATTCATTCTTAATATGTTACAGATATGACATAGCTGTAAAAGAGGGTTCGACCTATTATGCATACTACAGAAGTGAGTACCCTCAATCTTTCCATCCAATATAAATGAAACCTTTTGGATCCAGAAAAACAGATCTGGATAAGGAGAGTGTCTGCATTTGGAAAGTTTTGCTATTGACCAAAAATTACACATACAGCCATCCTTAGAATGTTGGTTCACAGCTTCCCGACTGATGCATTAAAAAAACCCAGATCCCTACCATATTTGATTTCTGTATTCCAGCTTTCCTGTCTCAGTAAAAGCATATGGTCAAGTAACAGGTTTTCTTTTTTATGGAGTTTTTATAGTATTTTATGTATGCACCGTTTCCATTTGCTCATGTGCGAAGATTTATCAACAGATAGTCTGACAGTTTTGTTAGCTTATCGAATTTCGCCAAAATTACGCCAAGAACAAGATAATATATTTTATTTTTCATTCGTTCATTGAGAATGTTCATTGAATTCTTATTTCACGCATAGCATTTCATTGTGTACTTAATATTCAGTAGATAGGAGGAGCTACCGACTGGTTCCTTGCTTTGGGGGCTGTTTCAAACACATCAAGATAAGCATGTTATTAAAGAAACAAAAAAAAACATTGAGCAATAGCATTGAATTTGAAGTAGTTTGAGGTCACCCCCAAAAACATCAGTCTAAAGTCTTTACCCATGCACCAATAACCTAATTTACATGATGGGTCCATGGAGGAATTTTGTGATAGGATCGGGTTAGGCGATTACAATAATGATTTAAGCTGACCACCATTCGCAATTGTTTAGAAATTATGGTGTTACTTTTTAAAAAGTTGTCCAATTCATGTCGTCCCATAATTTGTCAAATGATAAATTCGATAGCATGTTTATTATTTCTTTTAACAAATTAAATTCTATCTTAATTAGATTATACTTGTGATATTGACAATGAAAATAAGGGCTTGTTCTTTTTTGTGTCATCCTTGGTGTTAGTGCGCATGGTCAAGGATTTCTTGATGAATTATTTGTTATTGTGTTTTTCATTTACCATTGTTTGCAATCTCCGTCCGTCCGTCCGTCCGTTTGTCCACAGAAATGTCATATGATACTTTCAGCTTACACGTGGATACCATCAATATGCCACTCAGACAGAAAATACCCTACCCTTGTTTTGGAAAGCAAAGGTGATGGTATTGACGTACAATTCGCTCATTCATTGCTACATTCGTAAGTATAGTGTATACCTAATCGGTTTCGGTGTGGAGGAAATTGGTTCATGAATTATGGATGACTGGGAGATTTTCATCCTTTGAATTAAATTGACAATTTGAAAAAAACGTTATTTTACATGTAAACTGTGTATTTATTTGTAGATGTAAATATTCCGCAGTTTTAATCAATTTATTACTGATGTATTGATAGATCGTAAGTGCACTAAGTATGTTTAATGGATGGTGAACAGCAGTTAAACATTAAACGGAAAACTGATAATCAAGAATGTATTCGACATGAATATCGTACCTTGGACATACATAAGATTCCTGTCAGATATGAAAATACGTATTACATTGTAATTAATGTTGCTATGCTGTTTACATTACCCCACCCGCTCGACATAAACATGTTCGTTCATTAATCAGTAACTATATCAAATCTTACCTTTATATTCACGTCACATTTATCTCACACGATTGTTTGTATTATATAATACATTCTTAAATTGTTTCATCACTTCCATACGTATCCCCAACTGTAAATTTATTTATTGTTCTACTACACATGTTGAAGTTTATAAATAGCGGGAACGAGGCAATGGTTTTCCGTAATAGAAAGGTTACCGTTCACCCGCTCCTTATCTCAGATATTGGCCCGGAAAACTGGCAAAAACTGTTGCACCCATCCAGTTTTTACGATCTAGTACAGAAGTAAATTAGCTTTTAGAAGAACCTTACTTCAAAGTCAAGTCACGTGGTTGTGCATGGCTACGCATGCGCACTTACTCAATCACATGTATATGTATATACACACATTGCTAATTAATTTGTATTATGAATCTTATTGTAGTTTGGGCGCTTCCGGTTCAAAAAAGTGCGAGGAAAAATGGTTGATGGTAGAAGATATAGACACGGTATCATCCGAACCGGGAAATTGGCTTTCAAGTTGGTTTTTATCACGATGTTCTGCAGAAGAAATATGCAAAACGATAAAAAGGTAGGATAATGATGCGCTTTTCAAATGTTACAATAATATATGTGTAACGCTAATAATAAGTAAAAACGGTAATTGTGTAAAACACGGTTTAAGTCAAGTAATTATTGTTCCCTAGCCAAGCTGCCTAGTTTATTTCAATGAAACGGGCCAAGTATGGATTCACTAGGACAATATATATAATTTTGACCGTGTTCTCCCGTATATGTTTAAATTTACATATATGATTTAGTACAAAAAACGAATAACTCATTCAATAGTATATGTATGCCATTAGTAAATTAGCCTTAAAAGTTCATAATTTACCTGATTAGAAGGATTTTTTTACATATATATTATTGCTAGTTATGCAAATTTAGCGGTTTGACGGAAACCCGATAAAATGTATGATAAAAGGACAAAAAATCCGGAAAAATGAGTATTCGGATATCCTCCATAACTGGTCCTACCCAAAACCCAGCAACCTCCCCACACTTAGAGACATACAAAAGCATGGGAGATGAAACGCCTTGGAACATTGTGTAGAAAAGCTACGGGGATGTGGGTGGGGTAAGCTGACCCTAATGACCTATCAAACTGGAGATTATTCGAAAATACATATTTACAAAATAAACTTATGCATACACGAATATATACGCAAACAAATAAAATCGATTAAAACGCGTTTACAGATAAAAAAAGAAACAAACAAGGTATTCAAATGAAACAACCAAGTTACATCATAATACATCTGATAACTGACAAATGATAACTGACAAGTGATGTTTATTGAGTGGACCTGCTGAATAAATTTAAATGTACTTGATCTTTGAATTGACGGTAGAATATCAATGGATATTAATGAATACGTATCTATAATCTAAAAAATACAGTTAAACTTCATTTACCCACCCCTCAATTTAATGACCACCTCAACATAACGACCACCTAAACGTAATGACCTCGTATTTTTTTCATTATCCACTGTAGTTCAAACTGATAAAGGTACCACCTCAATGTCAAGACCTTTTTTTCGAATTCCAAAATTTGGTGTCATTTTCGAGGTTATACTGTACTTGAATACCAATGATTTCACCTGAAAGGTTATGCAATACATGTGTAGTGACATAGTCTATTAGGTAACATATCAGTATTAAGTCTAACTCATATAATGACCATATATTATCTGACTGGTTTTCCCTGATTCCTTGAGGTACCGCAAAGATTATGAGCGTTTGGTTCATCCGAAGAGGTAGTACTCATATATCCAGGTTTTAGCATGTTTGTTTGTTTCTGATCTTTTCAGTTTGAATCACGGCGGGAGGTTTTAGCATGTTTGTTTGTTTCTGATCTTTTCAGTTTGAATCACGGCGGGAGGTTTTAGCATGTTTCTTTGTTTCTGATATTTTCAGTTTGAATCACCGCGGGAAAAATTGCTTGAGAGAACATCACTTTACACAGGATGAATGGGACGATTTTCAGTACAACACTTCTACATTATTCGGAGAAATATTCTCGGCTGATGACCAATGCAAAGACAAATGGGGCCCTGACTCTGTGCAGTGTGACCCTGAAGGCAATGGAAATGTAAGGCATCAAAATGAATTAGTATTCAATCTCCTTTAACATTCGTCATCGGGAGGGGTGTCGTATGATAGTGCACATAAATTTATCCAAATGATCAATTGATCTTGGTAAATTTACTATGTTATCATTAGAGGATATTGTATCACGATAATTGTTACAAATTATGATAGACTTATCCTCGATAATTTCCTGGAAAATGTGAAAGAAGAATGACCAGTTACATATAAACTAACTTCAATGGTTTTCAAAATACAATAATCAAAATATGTCAGAATTAAAGACACTAAGTTAATTTAAAGTGTATTTAAAAATGACATCATTATTTTTTATGTATTTGTCTGTTCTTGTTTTCTTCCAATCTGCAAATCTCCCTCAGTGATCTCGTTTCACAAATATCAAATATGCTGTCAAACATTTTCATCAAGATTTTAACCATTTTCCATATCAGAACAATTCTATTTCAAACGTACTAGGTGTATGATAGTAGAAAGTGCATGTAACAAAAAATGTCCAAAAAGACTATGTTACTGATGCACCGGTTTATATATACGAGTATAAACAAACCAGTCTTCTACGGAGTGATCACCCCTTACAGACATATTTCTTAAGATAACAATACTCTAAAGTCTTTATTAGCATGACAAAAAATTGTGCCACTTGATCTTTTCACTGAACTTAAACTGTTATTCTTAAAGCTTCTTCCTTTTTCGGCAATTACGTGATCCATCTATGGTCACCCGAATATGCGCGATAATAGTGGTCACTGTATCTTAACGTGACTAGCAACCGGTACTTGAATTTTGTCCAACCATAGAACTGTATACTCGTATTAGTTTTAGATAAATTGTTGTTGATTGCAGTGATATCTATTTCCAGCTATTTCCAGAGCACATGTGTTCAAGGTTTATTTACTGCAATACTTCAGCAGGTTGTGTATGCAAAGTAAGGGTTATGTCAGGGACACCGTGTGGATTTGCCAGAGTGAGTTGGTTTTGCTTAATGTGAATCCGAACCATGAAAATCCGTTCTCGAAAAAAAACAAGATTCCTTCATTAACTGGTAATATAGATAGAACGTGAGTACAGTGACGTCCCGGAGACCTTGATAATTACTTCATTATTTCCATATTCCACTATTTCCGAGCCGCGGCCGTAGTCCAGTGGTTAGTGCACTGGACTTGTAACCCGGAGATCCGGGTTCGAATCCCGGTCGTGGCATGTCATACCTTTCTATAAAATTTGACAAAAATGTTGATTTTCCTCCACATGTGGAGAAGTTGTCGGCTCCTTGTGGGAGGGTAAGTTAGATCTGGTTAGTATACAGTCCAGGAAAAGTGGTTAGGTTAATCGGTTGCCGTATATAACTGTAAAATTGTTTAAAAAACGGCGTTAATCCCGGTAACATAAGTCACTTAAAAACAAAAGCAAACCACTATTTCCATAATACTGAAATTAAAAAGGACGTGTTCGGGGAAAATATTTATTTCTCTGTACCCTATTCTTAACTATATCCGAGATCACCATAACCGTGTTTTACTGTAAATATCTAATGATAGGTAAGACAATTTAAAGCACCTGGGGTTTGAGTTTCCCTTGTAAAGGAACATTTATCAAAGTGACCGAATAATATTTCTATATGTCAATGTCGTATGTTCTCAGGCACTTTTTATATTTTCACATTCTTAACGAATTAGTCTCAAGAACTTTGGTCCGAAGACCTTTTTATGTTTGCAAGGGCGGTCTTTATATTCAGAATTTACCGTATGTGTATTTTGCGAACGCGTTAACTGAGGTTATGTATGGATATAAATTTGAATTTCATAGTCATTAAATTGCCACAGACGTCTGGTTGCCAAAAACGAAAACCATATAGATAAATCACTATAGCTCATATCTGTGGCAGATCGAGTAGGTTAAGTCATTAGTCACTTTTTAATTTGATTGTAGCATAAAAATATTCCACTTGTTAGATCTAGTTCACCATTATTGTATTATAACGTGTTCTTTTCTAGCACTGCTTCAAGGGACGGTGCGTTCTTAAACCAGGTAAGTTTAATATCTGAAATGCCAAAGCAATTAATATGTTTATGAATGATATATAGAGGTCCATCATTTGTTACATATCTTGTACAGTCAGTTGGTAAAATTTACCTTAAATGGCAATTACCTACCTTGTTTTACCTTCAGGTTGGTTCCTTGACAAGGTATTTTGTTAGCTTGATGTTTGCCACAATATGCCTTTTCTTTATTTAAACACATACATATAACTTTTGTACATCTTAGTAATGACAGGGTTTTTAAGAATAGAATGGATTAGCTTATTCGTTGTCTTTAGTTACTGGGAAGAGAGAGAGAGAGAGAGAGAGGTGGAATTACTGTAATAGACATATTAATAACCCGCATGGTAAGATGACATATGTTACTGCCTGACAGTCCGAATACTGGATTCTGGAAATATCTCTTAACCACACAAAACAAATTGACCTTTTTGGAATACTAAGGATAAAAATCAGATAAATATACCATTATGCAATACTGTATCATTGAAGGTTTACTAATACACAAATATTGCATCATACGGTTTGGGGGAATGGTCAAAACGAACATAGCCATAAGTGTATGTATATTTACAGGTACTAGATTCCAGATTCATGAATTAAAATATCTTGAAATCTGGAAACTCTAACTTACAAAACATCAATTTCGCTGTGGAAGAATGCTGTCATGCAGTTTTCCGATAAGGCTTGATTTCTCCGTGTAATTCCGGCGCTGACTTCCCTTAAAATGTACTAAAAGAGCTTGATAATATTTTCCATACAGATCAAGAAAATGGTGAGGACTGTGACTGTCATTCACAATGCTCAACACCTAATGCCCACTGCGACGAAAACAGTATGACGTGCGTTTGTGATGATGGGTACTATGACAATAATGGTGATGACGTAATTGGTGGCAACTGCACAGAGAGTAATAAATACATTTCTTAAAGACCTTGACTGTTGTAGTCCTAATAATCTTAGGTTGCAAATATATAACCTGCTTTGCATCAGTAAAATGAATGTTTATGTAATGAAACGTGCACACAGCCTATTCACATCATTGTATGCAAGTCGTGTTTCAAACAACTGGTTGTTTAAAAAAATGAAGGTTTCTTAGAACAGATGTGTAAACAAATAACGACAAACGCACTCTTATATACATTTTTGTAGCTTTTTTATAGTTTCAAGCGTATTAGCAGCGGGCAAAACATTACTTATATAACAAAACAAATAAATATCTGATACGAAAATATGAACGTCCAAAATGAATAATTTCCCTCCATTAGATTGATCACGTTTTGCAGCGCATTATGTCCAAACCTCAGTAAGATTTAGCATACTTACCTAACTAAATAAGGAATTCAGTAAGAGAAAAGACAAAAAAAACAATATTAAAAAACACTGAGTCTAAGCGGATATTTTACGTACATCTTTTATTTCGAATAACTTATAACTGTTATTATTATTGATGGTATATTTGTATTTGATATAAATGCAACAAATTGTATAACACCAAACAACCGATTTACCGAGCACAATATGCATGTTTTAATTTTTTTTTAGAATCGCCGCTTGGTGGTGAATGTGAGACAGTACTAATGTGTCTTGACGATAATACTATATGTGATAATGATACATGTGTTTGTGCACCTGGTCATTACAACAACAATGGGACTTGTGAAGTAGGTCAGTACAAATGGAATGAAATATTCGATTTCATTTGTGGACTGAAGTAATGAACCTGAATTTGTTTATACTCGTACATTGTAGTTATTGGCAAAAAAGTAGTAGATCTAGTGTAAGATGGAATAGGACTGTTTGAGATACACGTGCACTTAATTCAGGACGTATTTAATAACCATCTAAGCACAATTATCACGAACAGGCGTAAAACTATCCGTCGACACAATAGCTAGACCGAATAACATGCAAAGTCAGTAGCATATCGCTTTAAATGAACAACAGAATCATACTAAGGTTATTGCAATTGTGTTGGACACGAATGCTCTGATAAATTGAGAATAATTAAACTGTAACATAAATTACAAGAAAGCAATGATTTTTACGCATTGTACATCAACCTAAAACTGGAAATAAATTTGCTTCAGTCGGAGACGAATTATGTGATCCGTGCAATGCTAGTCTAGACACATGTGGTCAAGGGCTAGAATGTAGTCACCTAGGATACTGTGTGTGTGAGGAAGGAACAGTTCAGATTGGAAACGAGTGCTGTGAGTATATTGTCCTTTGCAACAATAAGTACAGAAACGTAGCATAAAAACGTTCTATTTTTCCTAATCGATCCAGCCATCTAGTCTACGCTAAAATGTTCACGAAATGATTGATTTCAATGGCCATTGTAACTGTAACTAGTGATGAGAAATTTATTAAGTATGAATTAATGTTACAGATGGAACACATTATGGCGAAAACTGCACAAGCGACTTAGATACTTGCGCTGATCAAGATAACGAATGCAACGATTATGGCACCTGCGATTGTCTGCCTGGATTAACTTGGGACGGCAATCAATGTGGTAAGCTTACTTCACTTTTCATGCTTCTTTCATCTTTCAAGGGTTCAACAATGCATATGTCACGTCTGGAAAATACCAGCATTATATTCGTGAAATCGATACCGAATTGGACACTAAAGTCCGTGAGATTTATAGAGAACGATTCAAAGTTTCATATATTAATAGTGGGAAGTGATATTGATGTATATTTATCTATTGTTGCTTTTGTGACACAAATTGAAGATACATTTGATTACTTCAGTCGGAGACGACTTATGTGATCCGTGCGACAATAATACAGACACATGTGGTCACGGACTAGAATGTAGTCACTTGGGATACTGTGTGTGTGAGGAAGGAACTGTTCAGATTGGAAACGAGTGCTGTGAGTATATTGTCCTTTGCAACAATAAGTACAGAAACGTAGCATAAAAACGTTCTATTTTTCCTAATCGATCCAGCAATCTAATCTACGCTAAAATGTTCACGAAATGATTGATTTCAATGGCCGTTGTAACTGTAACTAGTGATGAGAAATTTATTAAGTATGAATTAATGTTACAGATGGAACACATTATGGCGAAAACTGCACAAGCGACTTAGATACTTGCGCTGATCAAGATAACGAATGCAACGATTATGGCACCTGCGATTGTCTGCCTGGATTAACTTGGGACGGCAATCAATGTGGTAAGCTTACTTCACTTTTCATGCTTCTTTCATCTTTCAAGGGCTCAACAATGCATATGTCACGTCTGGAAAATACCAGCATTATATTCGTGAAATCGATACCGAATTGGACACTAAAGTCCGTGAGATTTATTGAGAACGATTCAAAGTTTCATATATTAATAGTGGGAAGTGATATTGATGTATATTTATCTATTGTTGCTTTTGTGACACAAATTGAAGATACATTTGATTACTTCAGTCGGAGACGACTTATGTGATCCGTGCGACACTAATACAGACACATGTGGTCACGGACTAGAATGTAGTCACTTGGGATACTGTGTGTGTGAGGAAGGAACTGTTCAGATTGGAAACGAGTGCTGTGAGTATATTGTCCTTTGCAACAATAAGTACAGAAACGTAGCATAAAAACGTTCTATTTTTCCTAATCGATCCAGCCATCTAGTCTACGCTAAAATGTTCACGAAATGATTGATTTCAATGGCCGTTGTAACTGTAACTAGTGATGAGAAATTTATTAAGTATGAATTAATGTTACAGATGGAACACATTATGGCGAAAACTGCACAAGCGACTTAGATACTTGCGCTGATCAAGATAACGAATGCAACGATTATGGCACCTGCGATTGTCTGCCTGGATTAACTTGGGACGGCAATCAATGTGGTAAGCTTACTTCACTTTTCATGCTTCTTTCATCTTTCAAGGGCTCAACAATGCATATGTCACGTCTGGAAAATACCAGCATTATATTCGTGAAATCGATACCGAATTGGACACTAAAGTCCGTGAGATTTATAGAGAACGATTCAAAGTTTCATATATTAATAGTGGGAAGTGATATTGATGTATATTTATCTATTGTTGCTTTTGTGACACAAATTGAAGATACATTTGATTACTTCAGTCGGAGACGACTTATGTGATCCGTGCGACACTAATACAGACACATGTGGTCACGGACTAGAATGTAGTCACTTGGGATACTGTGTGTGTGAGGAAGGAACTGTTCAGATTGGAAACGAGTGCTGTGAGTATATTGTCCTTTGCAACAATAAGTACAGAAACGTAGCATAAAAACGTTCTATTTTTCCTAATCGATCCAGCCATCTAGTCTACGCTAAAATGTTCACGAAATGATTGATTTCAATGGCCGTTGTAACTGTAACTAGTGATGAGAAATTTATTAAGTATGAATTAATGTTACAGATGGAACACATTATGGCGAAAACTGCACAAGCGACTTAGATACTTGCGCTGATCAAGATAACGAATGCAACGATTATGGCACCTGCGATTGTCTGCCTGGATTAACTTGGGACGGCAATCAATGTGGTAAGCTTACTTCACTTTTCATGCTTCTTTCATCTTTCAAGGGCTCAACAATGCATATGTCACGTCTGGAAAATACCAGCATTATATTCGTGAAATCGATACCGAATTGGACACTAAAGTCCGTGAGATTTATTGAGAACGATTCAAAGTTTCATATATTAATAGTGGGAAGTGATATTGATGTATATTTATCTATCGTTGCTTTTGTGACACAAATTGAAGATACATTTGATTACTTCAGTCGGAGACGACTTATGTGATCCGTGCGACACTAATACAGACACATGTGGTCACGGACTAGAATGTAGTCACTTGGGATACTGTGTGTGTGAGGAAGGAACTGTTCAGATTGGAAACGAGTGCTGTGAGTATATTGTCCTTTGCAACAATAAGTACAGAAACGTAGCATAAAAACGTTCTATTTTTCCTAATCGATCCAGCCATCTAGTCTACGCTAAAATGTTCACGAAATGATTGATTTCAATGGCCATTGTAACTGTAACTAGTGATGAGAAATTTATTAAGTATGAATTAATGTTACAGATGGAACACATTATGGCGAAAACTGCACAAGCGACTTAGATACTTGCGCTGATCAAGATAACGAATGCAACGATTATGGCACCTGCGATTGTCTGCCTGGATTAACTTGGGACGGCAATCAATGTGGTAAGCTTACTTCACTTTTCATGCTTCTTTCATCTTTCAAGGGCTCAACAATGCATATGTCACGTCTGGAAAATACCAGCATTATATTCGTGAAATCGATACCGAATTGGACACTAAAGTCCGTGAGATTTATAGAGAACGATTCAAAGTTTCATATATTAATAGTGGGAAGTGATATTGATGTATATTTATCTATTGTTGCTTTTGTGACACAAATTGAAGATACATTTGATTACTTCAGTCGGAGACGACTTATGTGATCCGTGCGACACTAATACAGACACATGTGGTCACGGACTAGAATGTAGTCACTTGGGATACTGTGTGTGTGAGGAAGGAACTGTTCAGATTGGAAACGAGTGCTGTGAGTATATTGTCCTTTGCAACAATAAGTACAGAAACGTAGCATAAAAACGTTCTATTTTTCCTAATCGATCCAGCCATCTAGTCTACGCTAAAATGTTCACGAAATGATTGATTTCAATGGCCGTTGTAACTGTAACTAGTGATGAGAAATTTATTAAGTATGAATTAATGTTACAGATGGAACACATTATGGCGAAAACTGCACAAGCGACTTAGATACTTGCGCTGATCAAGATAACGAATGCAACGATTATGGCACCTGCGATTGTCTGCCTGGATTAACTTGGGACGGCAATCAATGTGGTAAGCTTACTTCACTTTTCATGCTTCTTTCATCTTTCAAAGGCTCAACAATGCATATGTCACGTCTGGAAAATACCAGCATTATATTCGTGAAATCGATACCGAATTGGACACTAAAGTCCGTGAGATTTATAGAGAACGATTCAAAGTTTCATATATTAATAGTGGGAAGTGATATTGATGTATATTTATCTATTGTTGCTTT